>OMNZ01095713.1:0-13174 GCA_900303255.1 Lesueurigobius sanzi
CTTTCTTAAAGGCACTATACCTGATTTTTTTGATTACAAGCAATGAAAGTGGGAGCGAGTAAATTCAATTGATAGTTGTGGTCCAAACACATTCCTAACTTCCCTAACGTATTGCTAAAATCCCATTTCTTCACAGAGATGAGTTTTTGCGCACATTTCACAACTAGCGGGGTCACTTTTTTGGGTCACTGTCACAGAAATGCCAGAAAGGAAGCCTGTAAACTCATGAAATTGATACAAAATGCTTAATATTTAGATGCCCAGTTTTATTTCCACAAATGTCTGAGTTTACAATATACTAAAGGAGGACTAAACAAATGTCATTCCTCTTCTAGGTAAAAATCAGGTATAGTGCCTATAAATACAGGTTTCCCTGTAAACTGTGACGCATCAGGTACAGTGTACCTGTGTGGTTGTGTGCGGTGTGGAGCCAAGGCCACAAGTTCACGGGAGTTCACCCCATAAACAATATGTTTGAAGAAATACTAGTAAACAGTGCAATTATATTTTAAAAATACAGCTCAAACTCAGTGTCAGACGTTCAGCTAACCCAGTCCAGGCCTAATTCTTTCTGCTGCTGCCCTCAGAAATTCCTATAATCTAAATACAGCAATAGTTTCCCTCTTCCAGGGTGAAACTGCAGGTTTGTGTGCACAAAATCCTCCTCTGACATGCTTTTGTTTTTATTTTATTAGCCAATTGTTTGTAGCCGATTTTAAATTGAAATTCACTGTCTTCCCTCGCGGCATCTGACTTCCTGTTTGTCACCATATTATCGCGGCTTGATCAGGAACTGTTCCGGCGTCCGGCAAAAATTGGTTTCTTGATTCTTTCTATCGCACTGTACGGCCTCCGCACCCTCGCCGCGCTCCATCATGGCTAATGTGAGTCTACAACAATGATTTAAATGTGCTTTGAGGCCGTGTCGTACCCGATCAGATTTCAGTGTGAACCTGATGTTGCTCTAGGACAATTGTACATCATCAATCCAATTTCTCATTTTTATCTTCATGGGGTTGTTTGGTTTGGATACCCCTTATGCTCCAGTGGCAGGGAAAAAATCGGATTCCCCAACTCATCTGTCTCTCTCTTTCATTAAACCATCCATTTTGCCACTACGTCTCAGTACAGTAACACACACACACACATATAAAAGTCATTGATGGGCACTAAGCGTGGCTGTGATCTCTCAGTCAGTGATATTGATCGGATGGCAGGCTCACTCCTCTCTTGCTCTCCCCTCAGACGCACATGTGCACACAGAGAGATATGGGACAGGGTGCCGACAGTGACAGAGCAGGCTCATCCTCTTGGGCGGCTGTGGAACCACCGCTGTCTCAGGGCGCACTGACAGATGATTGTTTCAAGAAACAAGAGGCTTTCAGGGGATTCCAGCATGTGTGCGTGTAGTTAGTGCGCCTCCATATCTGAATTCGGATTAGTCTTATCTGAAATAGGGAGCAGCAAATCAGACTCAATGATTTCCAACGCCATTTCAACACACATTAATGCCAAATGTTTGATTTCAGTCGATGAGCAAAAATCCTAACAGACAATGAGGGAAATGTTTGATTTTCACATTCAAATTCCAAACAATGAACTTGCTGTGTAAGAAAAGTATGGATTTATATTTTAATTAAAATGAGTTTTTGGAATTAATTAAAAACATTATGTCGACTTATTACACATATCCCTGTTAATTAAATATAAAGCGATGTTGTCTAATGTGAAGAAATAAGATTAATTGTATCAATTAAAACCAAAACAGTGTTTTTACATAACGTCACAGGGTTATGAGAAGAAGGTTACATGACATTTGCATAACATTTGAAATAAATCCAACTTCTCTTTCTTAGAGTGAGGTGGAAAGTGGTGGATAGTTTAAACGTTCGCTGTGTGCTACTGTGCGAGCCACTCTTGCGTAACTCTGGTGAGATGCTATTCTTAGGCCCTGTCCCAATGCAAACCCAAGTCCTAGATTTGAGCCCTTCCCCTAGGTTTTGCTCGTGAGAGGGTAGGGTGTCCAATACTTTAGGGAGCAAGGGGAAATGCCTATCCCTCCCTAAAAAAGCCCCTCGGCAGCAAGTCAGCTCTGGACCAGACTTGCGGCCAAGGGGGTATCCCATAATGCCTTGCAAACTCAGCCAGTGGGAATTTTCTGTAACAAGATGGTGGCTACCGGTGGAAACAACAATTATTACAAAGTATATATTCGCAAATAAGCCTGTAAAAATTCTGAAATGTGTTGGAATGTGTTAGTTAGATGTTTATGCAATGGACTGTAAAGTTATAGTTTAAAAATCACTATTTGACGACGTTCGTGAATAAATTTCATGAATGGTGGTGTATGGTGTTATTGCAGTTTACAGGCAATGTGTAATACCGCCATCTACTGGACTGGTCTGAAATCAGACACGTCGTTGAGGAACGCGCTCGCTAAGCAAATTTGCATACTAGTGGTGTCCCATTTCTTTGGGGAAAATCTTCACTTGCACTTCCCTCATTGAGGGAACTTTACTTTGGAGGGAACTCAGAGCAAGTGTTCTCAGAGCAAGTGAGAGAAATGGACTGGGCCTTACTCTGGCGGGCTGGACGGTGCGCTGCCAACTAGTGGGCGGAAGTAAAAGTGCAGCACCAAAGTAAGCCGCTGTAATGAATATTTCATTACATTTTATAGTAAATATTAATACGTCAAATGAGCATTTAACCCCTTAACCGCCAAGTCAAAGGGTTAAATGCCAAGTTGCCAAAATGCACCCAGTGTTATTTTGTTTGCGTTACTTTGGCGCCTGCCATTAGGTCAAGAGCGATGTGAACAAACAACACATTATTTAAAAAAAATAACAATGGATATCAGAAATAAAGTGGGTGAACGTTTAGGTCTAACTTGGAGATGTGAGAGGAACTGGTAAAACATTTATCTGTTGTTCTCTATGGCTAAAATACATTTGGCGGTTAAAGGGTTAATATTCAAATATAATTAAAATATTATGGGTTAATAGAGGAAGTTTGACAGCCGTAGTCAGTCAGTACATACCAACTTTATTTATGTGTATTACAATGCATAACCACTGAATGAATATACTACATTTATGTCTCACTGTAGTTATCAACTATGAGCCTATGCCAAGACAATCTTTAACTTTCACTTTCAAATGACATATTTTAGAGTCACTAGGGAGAGCGCAGATAAGGAAAATAGTTTTCGTGATCAAATACTATAAAGTATTCAACATGGCCTTCGGAACTTGCAATGAACTGTACCTGGAGCTGAAACATAAGCTTAAAGTGAACAGCCCTGAGATGTACTTTCAGAATTGTACAATACTGAAAAGAAGACTTTGGCCCATTCATACACTGTACCATCCTTTCATTTTGTTTGTATAGACACAACACAATATCTACTCGCAAACATCAATCAATACCGTGTTTACAATCTCTTATGCGAGATAGCCCAGTCATGGAAAAACATATATTACACCTCCGCTCTAAACAACAGCCTCCATTCTTGTTCCATCTCCCACCGTATCCGTGCAATTAGAAGCTCAGCCTCTCCCAGTCTCTTCCCACCGTGTGGCACGCCGCTGAAAAGCAGTAATTAAGAGTGCGCCACGCTATACACCGCCGCTAATCCTGCCGCGCTCCACTCAATCCACTGTGTTAGCAGATTACGACTCGCGGCATGGGCCCTTGTTATCGCCCCTGGTCGGTTCGCACGCACAGCAGCGGCAGCACAAAGCCCCCCAAAAAGTCACACGTAATGAATTGTTTATATGCTCAAGTGAGACTGCCTCTTCCCTGACACCTCCAGGCGCCGCAATTACATTAGTCTGCAATTTAGGCTGACGAGCGTTCGCTAAATCTAATGCAAAGTACTGGAGACAATAAGCGTTCGCGAAGTCGGCGCGGAGTGTTTGATTTACAATGGGGACGCCGAAAGGGAATAGGATGCGCGGGGGAAAGAAAACAAAAGGTGGGGGGGTGTAGGTTCGGCCCCCGTGAGTGCAGCTAAAGGAAGGAGTGCGCAGCGTTTTGACATTTCCCCTGACTTTTTGGAGTTGGAGTGGTAGCCCTGCAGGGACATGTACAGGAGTCGGAAATAGGTCTCATAGGGATTTGACATGAATGAAGAGTTTCACATCGCCCACAACAACGGGCTGATTATGGTGCGTATGGGCTCTTTGATGGGAGACGAATCTTTGGGACCTGATTGTGTAAAAGAGGCGTTCAAAAGACTGGCTCGTCTTTATCTCATATTCTCTGAAGGATGATCACTGAGAGGCGCCTTACTTTGTGTTAGATTAGGGTTCATTTTTGTAAAACTGAATAAACCAAAAAAAAAAAGACATCTTATCGTGGTGGAGGGGTTTGAGCACCTGAATCATCCTAGAAGCTCTGTTGTCTGGGGCATTATGCTCCTGGTAGGGTCTCCCATGGCAGACCATGGCAAACAGGTCCTAGGTGACGGGTCAGACCAAGAGCGGTTCAGAAGTCCCTTATGATGAGACCATCAAGACAAGTTAGGTCTCCAGAGGAGTGTCGTGAGGCCGTCCTCCTGTGGACCCACCACCTGCAGGAGGAGCCATAAGGGACTGGTGCAATGTGAGCCGGGCAGCTTGGACTTGGATGAATGGAGATTGTGTTTGAACCGTTCACACTGAAGACCCGTTCATTGCACCCTCTGACCACCACCATTCATTCACACAGAGCAATGTTGGAAATATTGTTTATACTGGTTTTATTTTCATTTGCTGAATATTCATTTTAAGATCCTTCCTTCCCCAAACACAGAACCCGCTTGCTATGAAGCATGAGCGCTAACCACTGCGCCACCATCTAGCAGTCCACACGACAGTTTTGAATAGTTCTGTTCACTTTGGTCATTTCCTCCTCTACTGGAGAACTCTGATCTGTACTCCCTGGATTTTAATGTATAATAGATAAAGACATTTCTAAAAATACAATATAAAAAAATACAAGTATTTTCTGAATTTCATGGTGAGACATAAGGCAGGTGAAAGCATTTTGATTTGACATGCATTGGTACATTTTGACATTTTTGTTTCAGTTTTGTGTCTCGCCTTAAAGTCGTCAGAGGTCATGAATTAAAGTCCAATTTGAGAGAGAAGGGGGGAAAAAAGCCAAGCAAAGGTCCAGAACATATGGAGTTAATTTAGGGTTATGTGGGAACAATACATTGCATTTTTTTGTCTTTATAAAATAAAAGAATAATAGCTGTGCTCTGAAAATAATGCAATTAATTATATCCTGATATTTATGTTAATTCAAATAAAATACATTTTAGCCCCTAAACAGCAAACTAATGGTGATAATTTATATAATGTTAGAAGCTACGCATGCTGCTACTGCAGACTGCTTCTCCTGTTTACTCCACACACAGCACCTAGTTTAGACCTGGTTTAGTCCGGGTTTGGTCCTGGCTCAGACCTTGTTTAGACCATGTTTAGTGCTGGTTCATTGTAAATAGGCTGCATAAAATCACACGTGCATATCTAATGCAACAATTAGGATTGTCTTGGTTTGAAACTTTAGCCGACTGGTATTTTTTTAGTTTTTTCTAGGCCGTGTTGAGCGAAATAAAAAGTGTGATGTAGCTGGAAGCTCTGTCTCCTGTAGTCACTGCTCCACTGCAGAGTGTAAGTTTATAGACCACAATGATATGTCTGCTTTATTATATATGGTGCAATGATTGATTTCAACCAATCCAGACGTTTTTAGCTTTATGAGAGACCTACAGGTGGAGCTACTACAAGGGATCCCAAAAAATAAACTAATAACACAGTGAGGCATAGTATCTCCTCTTAATACATACTGTATCTGTGGTTCCTCTCAAATTGATTTCAAAACAACCATATTCATTTGCAATCCTTCTCTCAAGAAATATCTTTATGTCAGCCTCCAGATGGAGGGATTAGTTAGTGATGGCAAAATGCTATCCATTTAGAGAAAAACAGATTTGAAACAACTGTTAGAACACATCCTTTGTCTGATTATGAAAAGAAAAAACAACTTTGATTCAAATGGCTGTCAAACATGTCCAAAAAGTAGTGTTGCAAAACTGAATTTACTGTTTTATTGGTGTGAACATTGGATTAAAAGTAAACAGGGAAGTTTGGAGCGAAATAACAAGTCTCCAACTGCTGTAAAACAAACTTATGACTGGGGCTTTCTTGTCAGACAGTGCATCATCTCTGAAATTGCGGTGAATTACAGGCCCGCTGCATCACGGTCGACCCAAAGGGCACCTTGTTCAGTATCTATGGGACTGCCCGGCCTCTCGCACAGCCGCAGTATATTAGACCCCGCCAATGAGAACTGGATGGCAGCTTACAACGTCGTTTGTTAAAGACTGCTGCGTACAACAACTTCTATCAAAGTCTCCAAACACATTTATGTAACGTCAAGCCGGCAAAGCAGCTGACAGATGCTATCTACCACGCTGCACTCCGCTCATCTTTTGTTTTTTGACACATTTGCTTCCCCTGAAAAGCACATCTGTCCTCGGTCCGAACAAACGTGGCGATGCCGGCTCATGGCAGAACATCTTTAAAAAGATCGCCTGAATGAAAAATGCACTATAGCATGTTTTATTAACTGTAAAGATCGTTTTCAATGGCATCACATTTTGTTCCATTGAAAGCTCAGCATGTATGAAAGCGTAACATGTGAGGCGTTTAAGACGGTTTGACAACTCATGAGAGCAAAACTGCTCGTTTTACAGAACCCGCGATCAATAGGAGCGATCGCTGTTGGTGTTTTCTTCTGTAATTTTCACCAGATGTTTTGGTGAGTGGCAGGTAAACAGCTGATGCTTCCACATGTTTTGTGCTGTGTATTTAAATCACAGATCTATTACAGCGATAGATAAGGTTCTGTTTGTGAACAATGTTTCTGCGTATCTATTTATTTAATACATTCATGCTGTCTACCAAAGCCACGGACATGATGACATTGCTAATGCTCACATACAGCTATGTTGTTGTTTTTCTTTATGAATCTATAACTCAACATAAATGAGATGTTCAAGAGAAAAGGAAGAATACAAAGGCACTGCTGCATTTTCTAACACGTTGCTTGTCTCTTCCAAGTGTATCGGCTCCAATTTACAAACCTTTCTCAAGAAGTAGTCGTAGTAGATGTATCTTCTTGAGAAAGGCTTGTTGGAGCGGATACACATGGAAGACACCAGCAATGTCTTTTAAAGAATTTTTGCAGGGTTTCCCGCAGTCCTTACAGGGCTGCTGCCTTAACTAACATCTTTTTTCAATCTATCTTTTTACAAATCGGATATTTGTGTTGTTCTCGTTCCAGATGTTATTTTGAAGTGCTATAAAGATGCTTACTTATAAGATATTGTGTTTTCTTTTATAAAAACAAAAAAAATCCTCCCTGGTTGACCACCACCAGCACCCCAAAATGCGCCCCTCGGACCAAGTATCATCTCTCGCACCAGAGATGATGCAATCTTAATAATTCCACACACTTCATACCTCAAAAAGTTGAATGTTTGGATGCACTGACCCTTCATGCTGTATACATGCCAATATGCCCTCAGTGATAACAGTTTGGACACCCCTGCATTAGCCCAATGCAATTAAGGCTTTTTAGAAAATGTAAATAGAGAATTAATGTTGTGGAGTGTCTTGGTTCTTTGTTTTGTTTTTCTCTTAAGTTTTGGTCCCCCAGCACCAAAGAGCACCTTCCCCAAAAAAGCAACTTTTTGTGGTACTGACTTCTTCTCATAAATGACATCCAGGGGAGTAGCAGACCTTTCAGATGATAAAGTTCACTATACTGCTAGCTTGTGAATATAAAATATTATTTTAGAAGAACCTTCATTCTTTCTGATGTAAAAAAGAAAAGAAACATTGACTTATGTCAAACCAGTGTCTCAGAAAGTTCTGCTCAACTTTTCAAGAAAGTATTGCAATGGTTTTTGCAAGTGGCTTTTTGTGAATGTCACAAGAAAATCATGACAATGCGGTACAGTTTAACTTTGTATTGCATTGCACCTGTTGAACTTTGTGGATGCCTAAGACCGACTGTATGTCTGTACCCATGGGCACACTGAAAAAAAACATATGCAGTGTCATATAACCATTAATTCCCACATCATCTGAACCATATTAATCTAAATATATTAATAGTTAGCTTTATTGTCAATTCATCCTCAAGAAAACTCATGTTGCCCTCTAACCCTCAAATGTACAAAATATGGTATGTGTGTGTGTGTATTGTTTTGCTCTTCACAGGCGGAATCACAGAAATAATCAGAATTCATGGAAGTTAAACTAACTGCAAGTCTATCCAATAACACATTCCATTCACGAGTGCTTTTAATAGCTCGGAAACCAGTTCGTCAGCGGCGGTACATAAAAGCACCATTAACCAAACAGCAGACAGATCCCAACTGCTCTCGCTTTTGAAATTGTGTGGAAATCGACGCAAGTTTCGTCGCGCCTGCTAAAAAAAAAAAAAAAAAAAAAGTGAAAGATAGCAGACGCACTGTAATCCATTTTTATCCACTCTCAAAAACGGCGGAAAACTTCACTTCCCCAGCCGCTGTCAAGCTGCACGAGACGCCGGGCCTCGATATCAGATCATGCGGTAAAAATAACACCAGAGCAGTATCACTCAAGCTCTATCCAACACTGCCCAACAAGTCTGCTCCGACAGATAAAATGCTTTAAAAGGAGTAACATGCCAGATGACTCCGAATCAATATGCACACTGTATTTTTAGCTTGTGGCCCACTTATTTTATTTTACATTTGTTGAAGAGTCTGGCCCAAGGCTAGTAGCTAATGGGTTGGTTTGTTAGCGTGCAGGTCTACGACAAACAATTTCAAGGTGTTTTTCTTTTATGTCAGGGCTGAAGCAAAAAATGAAAAAATGTGTGAACTCATTAGAGGTAATTTTATTTATTTGGTGCTTAATGCATTCATATTTATTTGAACTAACAGATGGAAAAAAACAAAAAACAAACAAACATATTAACAGTTACAAGGAGCTGGTCAGCAGTGAAGATGCAACTGATACGAAAATGATTAAAGCCCCTATACATTTTTCATCTATTTTTGTTTTCTTCCCTTAAGGCGAGACGCAGGTGAATAGGGAAAACATTAAATTGAGTTGATCGTAGGCAAAGGTTCTTCAGTCTTCATCTGTACTCGTAGTTGAAGTGTAGTTTTGATCTTTGTCCAAAGATCTCACCAGCCTTAAAACTAAGCCCAGGGTGAGACCATAGAGAGGTAATGAGCACAAATTATGTGTGAATAGGTTAAGATATTTTGCCAACCTGTAGTACCAAGAGAGATGGGACTTAGAGGTTAACTCCTCCTTCTGGTTTCCTCTTAAGAGACCCATGAGCATTAAGTCTTTTGACAAAGATCGAAATGTCCTACACAACCACGAGTACAGATGAAGACTGGAGAATCTTTGCCTATGATGGACAACTCCTGATAACCTACACAGATGAATTGAGTGATATTGCTTTGTTTTGCAAGTCTTCTGTCATTTTATGTTTTAAGATAAGATAAGATAGTTCTTTATTGATCTCACGATGGAGAAATTCACTTGTTACAACAGCTCTTAGGACAGGATCACACAGGGGGGTGCAAAAAAGTCAGTGAAAAAACGTGCCATCAAGAAGAAAGTAAGTTTGCAAAAACAGGTAATAATAGTACTAAATTAAGAATATAATGAGAAATGTCTCTTAGCGTATACCAATAAAAAAAAACTATATACACATTTTCATGTTAACATTAGGCATTTCATATGTAAAAATGACCAAAATTGCCTATATAGAGTATTTCAGCGACAAACTCTTAATAATGGATTAAACTAGATTTAAATGTATGGTTTTATTTTGTTGATATATTAGTTACAAAGATGTGTTCAGAGGGGATTTTTGATTTAGTTTTTTAATAAACTACTTTAGTATTATATATATTTATATTAGCTTCTAATGTAACTTCTATTTAATTTAATTTATTTAATTCTATTTAATTTTCTATCTATCTATCTATCTATCTATCTATCTATCTATCTATCTATCTATCTATCTATCTATCTGTGAATAAATCTGTAAAAGCTCAAATTTTGACTTGTTTTTTGGATTCAAAACTCAATAGATCAAGCTAGGAACTAGATTTAAAAAAAATCCCTCTCTGAACAAATTTTCATTTTTATTGTTAAGTACAAGACTGGAACGTTTGGAGTCTGTTGGTGCGACTGAAGGGACAGTCTCTGAACATCTCGATGCAAGAGTAAAGTGAAAACGTGACTCACTGAAAATTGGCTTGAAAGTTTGCACATGCTTGAGTTGTTTTCTGTATGTTTTCTTCACTAGCTTGTCCTGCAGAGGATATTATCATCCATGTGGATACCAAATATGTCAATATTTATTCATCGCTGGACACACGGGGTGAGGAGAAAAAGTTCCGCTGGAGTCATTTCCTGGTCCGCGACTCGGCTAAACTTCATAATATAACCATCGTAAAGAGTTAGTTTGGTCATTTTTCTATTTTGACATAGCTACCATGTTTAGGGACCAAACTACGCACGAAATTGCCCACCCCATGAAAAATCGATGGTTTCACCTGCCGTGTCTTGCCTTATTTCAGAATGATGAAAAATCGAAAGCATTTTTATTGATCACGAACTAGCAGGTTTTTCTTTTCCGCACTATTGTGACAGTACAGCTCTCCTTTGTTCCCAGAAATGTATGAACTGCGCTCATAAACTTATCACAGTGAAGAAATGGGATGTTAGATGTATGCCTCTGTGTGAGTGGTTTCAATGAAGAAAAGAAAACAACAACAAACAAAACAAAGGACAAAAAAAATCAAGTTCCGCAATTTTCTAAGATTTGAAGTCATCAAAACACTAATAATGTGTTCCCTGCCGCGTCCTTGGGCAACACACGTCACCAACCTTGCCTCCAGAATCTTAGTTTTTCCTCAACTGAAATGACTAATTTGACACCCTTCATAGTAGAAAGACGAGGGCTATTTTGGGACTTACTTTGCAACTTATTCATGTACAGAATCGCCCATTAGACGCTTCTGGAGATGAAAGACTAAAATTTATTCCAAATCCCCTCCTTGTTTTGAAAGCTTTCTGCTCTTTTCCGGCCTGTCCTCTCACTGCTCTCGTAAGTCTGTCGCTACTTCAAAGCCGCGAGAGCGCTACTACATTGACCTTTGCATCTGTTCCGCCGCTTGTTTTGTCACTTTAGTCACAGCCAGAGGTCCTCCACCGAAAAGATGGGGACAATAATGACATTGAGAAGCGAAGTGGGCTCTTTATGTCAAATAAATGGAAAGTGTGCTCATGCAGATGTTGCTGTCATTTAGAGCATTTGACGGGCCCCGGTGCAGGAGGAGGCTCACACTGACGGCTGATTGGCCGCATTATGCCGCGTGTCCTGCTGGGCCGGTCTCACGCTGTGGATCCTATTCCTCCCCTTTAGTTTATGATCAACGGCTTTGTGACAGCGGCCAAACCGAGTGACTCTGAATGGGGCAGACAGTTGTAGGGAGATTGTACTCGACTACAGAGTACAGATGGAGACTGGAGAGTCTTTGCCTACGATGGACAACTCCTGTACGACTGAGAACCTGCACAGAAAGTTCTAGGGAGAGATCATATATGCAAGGAAATACATATTATGATTAATTCTGGCCTATCTAATGGAGATATTAGGGTTGCCAAGATAAAAAATTCAAACTTTTTCCCCATAGTATCTATAAGTTGAAATTCAACACACAATAGGGTCATTCCGTGTCAATTCAACCAAGAAAATCCACTCACGTCACAGATTTTGATGAAATGTGATTGGCCTCTAGGAGAAACTGTGAGAGCCCAAATATTTTTGCTCAAAGTCATCTAATTAGTGAGATATGGGCTAACGAATTTTCAGCTGAGAGAGAGAGCTGGGGTCATTTTAAAACTCTCTTCAATACATACCATGTATTTTGGCTGATTGCTCAAAAAGTTATGAAATGCCCATCCTGAAACTTTCAGGGATGTTAGAGGAAATGATAACCTTTCTTTGGTATGAATATGAATAAAATTGAGAGACGTGCATTTTTTGCTATTCCCAGTTTTAGTTTTCATTTCTTTATAATTTTTTTCTTGTCCATTTTTGGAAAGAATGCTATATAACAAAAAGGTAGGCCCTAAAATGACACCTAAGTCAGCTCTTTTAGAGATATGGACGTTTTTGTAACGCATGTCGTGCTAATTTGCTGAAAATTCGTTAGCCCATATCTCACTAATTAGATGACTTTGAGCAAAAATATTTGGGCTCTCACAGTTTCTCCAGAGGCCAATCACTCCACCAAATTTCATCAAAATCTGTGACGTGAGTGCATTTTCTTGGTTGAATTGACACGGAATGACTTATTATTAGTAGTTTATTTGATATTACCATGTTCTTCAAAGGCCGACTTTGTTCTCCAATAAAATGTTCCAATAAATTTGTTCCAATAAAATGTTTTGCCTGCATTTTCAGCTGCAATGTGTAAATCTTAATGAACAGTGATGGTTTGGACCCAGAATCACTACTGTCGCATTGTGCATTCATTCAATGGCACCCAAAATATAGAAACAATGGGCTAAAGCATCCCCATATATCAATGAGTCAACTATAAATATGAGAAAATGGGCTTAATATCAATTACTAACTGCTCCATGTAAAACGAGAACTATTCAAAGAGTGCCCTGATTTGATTTATTAGTAAATAGTCTGATAGTTTGTCTATGACCCCTCCTGGCCATTCTGTTAGACGCACCAATATCTGAAAGCACACACCCATCTGTGGCTTCAGAGTTTGTCTATTGGGACTACATGGTGTGGTGGGTGTAGAGTTAAAGGATGTGTGTAAGCAGCTAAAAAGACTGAACCCACGCAAAGCACCTGGGTGGGACGGTTCTTCCCCCGCAACCCTGAGACACTGTGCTAATAAGCTGGCGCCTGTCTTCACAGATATTTTGATCAACTCACTGGAGTCATGCCACGTCCCAGCCTGCTTCAAAACCTGCACCATCGTCCCTGTCCCCAAGAAGCCACGGATCACAGGACTTAATGACTACAGACCGGTGGCACTGACGTCTGCGGTCATGAAGTCTTTTGAACGCCTGGTCCGGCC
>OMNZ01095718.1:18022-35936 GCA_900303255.1 Lesueurigobius sanzi
AAAAAAAGGGGAGGGAAGGAAGGAGGGGGGGGGGGGGGAGTGGACAGAAGGTCACATTTCAGTCCGACAGTATGTAGACACAAGCTGCTCTGATATCTAAAGCCGAACTGCGCCGTTCACCTGCAGCTCTTTCCCTTTGAGCAGGTCTGACGCACCGGTGCCGTGTTATTGCATCTACAAACCAGCTGTGCTATTTAGACCCTCGAGACGCTCAAGAGTGCAAACGAAACAAACAAAATAATAAAATTAAAATACAGAAAGGTCTACAGCAGAGGCCTGGACCAGACACGGACTGCCAGAGCACATTCCTCATTCTGAAATACAACAGTGTCCGCGTCGCTGCAAAAAGAGAACATCCGGGGCTGGTTTTAATGACTTCGATTCAGAATGTTAATCTAATTGAATGGTCATTGGCTGCGCATAGGCCTGGATTACTTCACTTGTTCTGGGATGTTTCTGACTTCTCTCAATACATTGCTAGTGTTCGCCAATGGGGTGAGAACACCGCGCTTTTGGGAGGCTTGGGGTCTCCAACCTTTTCTACCCCGTGAGCTACTTTTGTGTATCAGAAATGGCAGTGAGCTACTTATACTTCAAATAAACTAGGCCTCTAGAACTGTCAAGATGATAATTCAACCCAATAAAACAAAATTCCTGTAGTTTCCGCTGTGTTATATTCACCTAAATGTTTGGAGATGTTTTGCTCAGAACAAAAGAAATGCATCTAAAATTTGTGTCATCAAGCGAATTCAGTCCATTTTAAGTTTAATTTGGACCATTTTAGACCTGGTTTAGTCCTAATTTGATCTTGATCTAGCCCTGATGGTACTTGGAAGGTTAAATATTTTATAATAAGGAGGAAAAAATTGGGAACCACTCATCTAGGTCATAGTGAATCAATCTCAACGAGCCAAATTTGATCAAAAGTCAATTAATATTCTGATTCCAAGTCATTCAAAGCCACGCTGGATATTTCGTTTTCGTAGTGCACAATCTCATCAGCGTCCCATGTCCCCCATGTCCCAGAGGGATTGTCGCCGGTCCCTTCGCAGAGGCTCTGTCCTGAAGGCTGGAATGATGAAGCAGTCGGTGAGCCCTGGACTAGGACGAGCTGCTGTCCATTCTCTGTGTGATGATGCTCTCTGTGGACCGCAAGAGCCTCTCCAGGCAGGGCGCGTTGATCTTCCCGAGCGGCGGGCCCCTGGGAGCCGGAGGGGGCTTTGTGGTCTCTGTGTGGCAGTCTGTGCTGGAGGACACCGCACTGTCCTGGGTTAGGTCTCTGTCTTTAACCCGGCTTTGCTCCGCCGTGGGGGAGCAGATGGGAGTCGTGTGGAGCCACTTCATGTTACTGGCCGAGTAGGCTCCGGGGGGCGTGAGGTCGGTGACGCTCAGGGTCTTCTTGGGGCCCGATACAGGGTCCGTGTAGGTGAAGGGGTCCACGGTTGCAGAGGGGCACAGCTGTGATGAAAGGAAACATGTTTTGAGTTATTCGGAATGTAACAATGTTGAGTCTGGCCCCCGAGAACAGCGATGAATACATAAAACAATCACAGAAATTCAGATGATGTGAGACTTGAAGAAAGTGGTGCCAGGATTTTACATTTTAAAACCTTCATTATTATTATTATGGAATGCGCCAACAATCCAGAATTTTTTTTTTATTCGATTTTGATGACACAATGCAGAGCTACATTCTGCTCAATAATGCTAGAAATTAACATTGAAAGCAGTATCATTTTGTTGTCTTTAAAATATGAATATGTGAGACATTTTCACTTTTTTTGGTATTTTCAGGCCAATGAAAGTGAATATAGTCAAATGAAAATAAATAAATAAAGATCCATATTATTTTACTGACACAGCACAACAGTTACATATGGATTACATTTGTTATCAGCAGTTGGACGGCTAACACTAATTCATTCTTGGAGCTTTTGCACATGAAACCAAGCATTAACCTGGCAGCGGGATAGTGATCCGGCTAATATGCCAATTAGTCCATCACAAAACAACTCCCAGCTTTTAGACATAATTTTGTATTTGCATTGTCCCAAATTCATCCAAGAGGCCATAGAGGAAAGTGGAAAGAATGCAGAGTAATTCTGTTGTGGAGGGCGGGTCCACATAAGCCGCAGAAATAATGCCACATTAATTAAAGGTAGAGGAATGTTCCAGTGTATTATGACCTTTTCTTGTGCCTCGAGGGAGTCCGCTTCAGAATGACATTTTGTTCAAAGCCATTGTTCTCTGAACCTGACACCACTCCGATGCCTTTGTATAAATAGCCTATAATCCCCCTTTCCCTGGCATAGACCTGTGTCTATACAATAACAGGCATGCTGTCAGAGCCCGCTTCAGTTTGACTGTACCTTAGGTTTCTTCGTGGGGACAGGTGCTTCAGTCTGAGTGACAGGAGGCTGCTCCAGGAGTTTGACTTGAGGGAACCAGCTCTTCAGCATTACCTCCATTTTCAGAAGAATGTGTATGTATTTATCCCTGCAATGAAAAAGAAATCACGAAACGTTAGAAGAAATGCAGTCTGCAGCAGTAAACATGGCCTCCCTGCAGCTGCAGAGTGGGAGTGTCAGAAGTTCAGGGCTCACATGTTGGGAGCGACACGTGGCCTGCAGTGCAACAGTCATGCCTCTAAATAGAAACAGTGGAGCGGCAGCAGCGTCACTGTGAAAACAAAGCTCCTCTGACGCAGAAATGAAGAGGTGGGCCAACACTAACGTCCCATTACCCCCCTCCACACACAGACGGGGAGGATTAGTAGATCATATGATCACGTCTTTCCTGCTCCCTCTGTTTAAAGCATGGCAAATGAACGTGAAAGATAATCCACTACAAGTGACTTTGATCTGATATGCCATTGTGAAGCTGAGGATCTGCCGACTGGCTGCACAGCAGCACAGGAGCACAGAGAGAGGGGGGCCCTCCGAGGAGGCTACTGTGTCGTCCCCAGGAGGAGACACACCCCCCTTTGTCTATACTGAAGACAGCAGCTGCGGCTCAGGGCTCCAATTAGTCTGCAGTAGCCAGCTAGCACTTATCTACATCACAGCACTATGCTCCTACGCACAGCACAGGCCTTTAAACAAAAGGAGTGTCAGCATGGTGTCAGGGACAGAACAAAAGGTTACTCTTATATCAACCAAATAATAAAATACACTAAAATATTCAGTAGTGTTAGGACAGGCGTTAGGTGTTCCTGTTTACTGAGATCCGCTCCCACACATACCTCTGTCAACAGACGAGTTTATGTTTTCAATTGAAACTTTAGCTAAAGCTCCAGTGTCAGTGTTTCTCATGTCAAAGATACGACTGTGTCTAAGCAGGAGGATACAAGGAGGACACTCACCCCAGGCCGGGGTTCTGTAGGACGCCCATGATCCTCTGAATGCGGTCCATGGCCACACTCTCCTGGAAAGTGCTGAGCCCTGAAACAGGAAGTGAGAGCAGGAGACACGTGAGCAGCAGTGACAGACAGAGGAGCATACTCAGTAACTGCGGGGTCATTTCAGGACTCCAGCCACAAGAACGTGATGCATTTTTATAATACTTCGCAAGTCATAAACAACGTCCGTTTAACTGTGGACAGCATTATGATGTGCTTTCCATTTCAGCCAAAAATCATCTATCATAACAAGCTGAGGCAGACGATGCTTGTCCAAAACCGCGCACAATAGTGAAATATAGTTTTAAGCACATTCCATAAAGGGACTGTAACGGCTAAAATGACTAAAGGCTCTTTAGAGAAATAATACCAGAGAAATTCTTTTGTGTGAGGTGTGGCCACATTATCATGCATACAGTCGATGTGAGGAGTAACAGGGTGATAGAAAGGAATTGCAACCGATTCAGAATCATAATTTCAACAATGGCAAGCAGTAACATTTCTTTTCTTGTCTTCACGATCCTTACTGTCTACTAACCCTGTAGTTAAGACCTCTACAAACATGTCGATATTTCAGTCTTCTCTCAAACGTTTGTGCTCCTGGATGTGCATATAAGTTAAAGGTTAAATTTAATTGTCTTTGTTTATTTTTTATTGTACAGCGGTGGCTTTGCTGTTGCTTTATGTGCGGTTAGTATAGCAGTATCATAGTTCTAAAGTTGGAATAAAGTGGTCAGTATTCTGGTAACGGACACTAAATCTAAAATGTAAACTAGAACGAAATTTGGAAGAACAGTCTGAGAGTGGGATTGATCTTTATCAGAAGTTGTGTGTAGTTAAATGGTGTCGTGGTCGAAGCATTCTGCTGAGACTGCATTATATAACCTTTATAGAATTATAATTACAGGCTTGGACAGAGTAAAGGAGACAGGAGTTCACTAAGAAGATTGCTATTTGTGTCTACGCACGTAAACCTCCAACCTTTTTGCTCTCATGAGCTATTTTTACAAAAAAGAACTGTCAGAGGGCTATTTATGCTTTGAGGAAATGGTGCTTAGGTGAAATTGAACCAGGGCAGCTACTTATCAGCCAAGATAATGTCTGCTTAATTATTTTAGTTTAGTTTTTCTATTTCATCCATGACATGATTCAAATTTGACTCTTCAAGCTTATATTGAAATGTAGGAAGCCTTATTTGGGGGGAGCTACGTGGGAGAAAGGTGGCGAGCTATTTGGAGTAGGCTATTATCGGTGTCAAAATTAATCTCTAGAATCAAGTTTGAAATGTTAGTATTGTGACGACACTACAAGAAAAGCAACTGAACATGCAATTTATAAAAAAAAAAAAAGCAGGAACATGGTGCTTACTTTCTCTGTATCTCCCTGAACGAAGGCCGTTCAAGATTATGGACAGCGGAGGGATGTAACATTGAAGCTCTCGGCACTGCAAAAAACAACATATTACTCATTTGAGTAAACTAGAAGTGGGAAGTGGTGATGTGACGTTCATGACCAAATCAGCTCAATTTTGAAAAGAGACTTATCTTTTTTTTTTACAAATAATGTTCTGGCTGAAGAGTTGTAGCCTTGTTTCCTTCATTTATGGCGCAAAATAATATTCACATGCATGTTTTCAAAGAGTAAAAATCCCTCCTATACAAAGGTGTGCCTGTTAGCAATCAGGTCTCAAATAAAAAGATAGAGAGCTGGTGTCTTAAAACCAATCTACATAAAAATGAGTCTTTTGAACAGCTCCTTGAAATGCACAGATCCCAGAGATCCTAGTAAACAACCGTGAATCCCATCAGGCTTTGGTGCGTGAGGGGGGCTATCACCAACACATCCTGAGACAGGTGTGAGTCACTGCACTGCTCACCTTTTGGGCAAATAGCTGCTCCATTTGGGACGTGCTGGGAGGACAGCTGTGGCCGCTGTGCTGCCTCTTCAGTGCGTGTTGGTGGGCCCCGGCGGACGCCTGCACCGGGGCGGTCTGGTTCATTCCCCTGTCCCGCTCCTGGAGACTGCCCTCCTGTTCGCTCTCCTGCTCCTCCTCATGGTCAGACTCCAGCCAGTCGATGGAGCTCTCCGAGTCTGTAGACATCGTCGGCTCTAGGCAATGAGCATCACTGATCTGCGCAAGGGAGAGAGTGTGTGTTATTAATTTCTAATAAGCAATATGAGAAGATCCATGAGAAGTAGAAGTCCAGGTCTAGTGTAAAGCCTTTTCACACCAAGCACCACCGTAGAAAATATTTGACCAGGCCTCGAGATCAAATCCAGATAAAACCGGGTCTAAAATAGATATAATTAGACTGAATTATGTCTAAACTGGGTGTAAAGGGGGTCTAAACCAGGACAAAAATAGGAATGGATCTCTAAATGAATAAAGAAATGGCAGATGACCCTGAGTAGCAACTGAAGAAATATATTCACTTATAGAGAAAACATGGACTGTTTAGTGAGAAAATTACAGAATAATGAACATTACAGTGGTTCTCAAACCGTGATACTCTTGCTGCCATCTTCAGACTCGGACTAAAGCAGGATTTGACCAGGTCTCTAAACCAGGGCTAGCAGGACTAAAGCAGGACTTGACAAGGCCTAAACCAAGCCTAAAGCAGGAGTTTGATCATTCCTGAACCAGGACCAGAACTAAAGCAGGACGATCTAAACTAGGACTGAAGTAGGATTTGACCAAGTCTAAACCAGGATTTGAGCGGGTCTAAACCAGGACTACAGTAGGGCTTGACCAGGTCTAAAGCAGGACTAGAGTAGGCACTTGACCAGGCCTAAACCAGGACTTGAGCGGGTCTAAACCAGGACTAAAGTAGGCACTTGACCAGGACTAAAGTAGGGATTGAGCAGGCCTAAACCAGGACTTGAGCGGGTCTAAACCAGGACTAAAGTAGGGCTTGACCAGATCTAAATCAGGACTAAAGTAGGCACTTGACCAGGCCTAACCCAGGACTAAAGCAGGGGTTTGACCATGCCTAAACCAGGACTTGACCAGGCCTAAACCAGGACTTGAGCGGGTCTAAACCAGGACTAAAGCAGGACTTGTGTGGTGTCACAGGCCCAGGGTACAGCAGTGGAATAGTCCATTACAGTCGTCAAACGTTGGCAGTGAGGGCAGACATGAGACCGAGGAATCATCCACAAACAGCCTGTGTCCCGGCCCTCCACCCCCCCCGCCCCGATCATGAATAATATCTCTGGATAAAGCATGTTCCCACATCACCACGAGCAGCAGCACAACAAGCTAAGCCTGTGTGTCCCTGTGCATTGAGCTCCATCAGCTGGGCGTCCAGCTGCTGCCACAGTCTCATTCATAAACATTCAGGGCCCGCTTTGCTCCGAGGGCCCGGGGTCTGCCACCATGACAACCACCGCTCCACTCTCTGCCAGCCCCCATCAACACAAGTGACACTGGAATCAAAGAGACTGACTGATGAGTGAAAGGCTTATGAGGTTAAGGACACCACTGAGGTAGCAAGAAATACGTGTATCCTGATAAAGGAGAGCTTTCCACACGGATACGCCGCAAAATATATATCTACAGGAGTTCAAATGTCTAGAATTAAGCACATTTGATCCTGATTTGAGTAATTCTGACTTGCCAAGTAAAATGGTCTGCCAATAGAATATGATTTCCCCCTTATTTGACTTAAAATGCTTATTCCAGTGTCAAGATATTTTTACTTACATGCTCAAATCAAGGTCAAATTATATTCCTTCATGAAAATTTTACCTATTTTCAAATTAGTTTTCCCAGTGTATGTCATATTCACTAAATATGTGGAACTTGATTTTGAGCTGCTAAGTTCTCAGAAGCACACGCAGAGCTAGTGTTAGTGCTGTTTGCTGTACTGTGGATGTTTCTCAGTCTGGCAACACAAAGCATCTCTGAGCTCAGATAGAAAAAAATATATACATTTCACAGTTTTATGATCCAACTCCAGCAGTGGCTCAAGGCTGTACGGTCGTTTCCCGGGTCCTCCATTTTAAGCAACCTAAAGTTTTATGTTTTTAACCCAAAAGTACAACCAATGAAACAAGTGTATGTTGGTGGTGACAGTTGTAAATCCAGTGTCAACGTGAGACTGAGCTGTTCCTATTCTGCAGCACCTGTCCCTGGGCTGCTACAGAAACTACTGACCCAATCACTACAAACGCATTAGGCTCGATGGTTGCAGTATATATATGTTTGGTTTGGAAACTGGATACATTTTTGACATCTAGGCCTATGTGGCTACGGATTCCTATTCTACAACCACACAACGATGGCACCCATGGCGGCATATGATGGGCATCAATATGGGCGAGAATAGCGCCCTGCACCGTCCATTCACAGGCTGTTTAGCTCATCAGAGATGCCCAGACAAAGCCGCAGCGTGCGCCCCGGGCCGGTGGAGCTGCTGGGACGCAGACACAATAGACCTCCTTATCAGCCCCAGTCATGTTGAGCGGAGCGTGAACGGAGGGGGTTTTATTTAACTTAAAATCCAGAGTGTCGGTGAAATTAAATGTCGCTATTGAACCGAAGCTGTCGCGTTTTTGAGCCATGTACAGTACACGCTCCATCTTTTCGTCTCCAGAGTTCCATCAGGCCCAGGGGTGAGAGAATTCAATATGTAAAGGTATCTACCGACAATTTATCAGCCAATCTTCAATGATTTTTTTTGTGGGTAAGTGGGTGCAATGAATGATGGTACATACCTCGGTGCGTAAAGTAGGGTCCCTGTATTCCTTTGTTGCGCGGTAAATCCAATCCAAAACCCGGAGCGGCAGGGCGCACCTAGTAAAGTCCCTGTCGGCGGCTGTAAGTGAAGCTGAGAGCTACTGATCAGCCCGTGCAGCTTTTCCCAACGCAACGTGTCTGCGGGGGAGGGCCTACACGCGACCTACGACGCCATTCGCTCGTCACGCGGTGCGCTCTGGCCAATGGCGGCGCGCACCCGCGACAGCCGCGGCGCGATAGGCACAGGGCCGTTTACATACGCAAATAGCATGGAAATGACACAAACACGTGGACACGCGGATCGGTTTCATTGCAACAGCTGGGCCCAAAAGTCAATCGAGGCCTAGTTTTTTGGTCACTGTACAGGCATTCTTCCTCATTATATCATCTGGAGGATGAGGGTATGCGGTAAGCTGAGCCTCCTGCTGCTCAGAGCACACTCAGCACATTCTTACATGGACATGATAACCATGCTTCCTTTGGTTACAGACCTCTGACCAGACCCCACACACGACATCTATAGATTTCAATTTGGTTCACTTTAGATTATCTTTGAATCTCCACGGTATAGACGAGTCTTATTGGTATTGATTTGTGTCACCATTTTACTAACCACTTCTTTTGCCAGTTCACTGTACAGATCTAGATTTGTATACAAGAACATTGAAACATGGTGCATTTAATATATATCATACAACTCTATATACTTTATGCCATGTTTTTGTTGATTTATGTGTACACTTTTCAATCAATAGGCTATATTTGATAAAAAGCAACAATGCCATAACTAATTCAATTGTGTCTGGTAAAAATATTTAGTGGCCAAGTAGGATTATAGGCTATGTCTTATAATAATAACAACTATAATATAGCCTATATACCAATTTCTTTGAAATATAGAGCCAGGTGTTAATATCAACAATTCCATGTTTCCGTTTGTTGTGTTTATCTCCCATGTTGAAGCTCGTGCTTATGTAACATCACAATACCTCCAAGCCTATCAATAATAAAAAAGGCTTTATACATCTGGAAATATGCTAAAATGTTGTCACTGAAATACCAAGTATACAATCGAGAGTGACCTATACAAAAGCAGACTCACTTTTATGACTGTGCTCCTCTGAGTCTAATCCCCACCTGTCTGTGTCAATACAATGTCATATATCAACACAAGATAAGACTTTATTGATCTCACAATGGAGACGTTTACAACATCCCTGGTCTACGCATTACCCATGATTCGTAAATGACTCAGGCTGAACTTGCACATGTTTACTACATTGTGAGTGAGGACATAATATCTTTTACAGTAACCGCTCGCTGTGCTGTGCTTCTTACAGTGATGGTAAAGGCATGACTCACACATGTCTGACTGCCCGGCTGCCGCGGAGGGTGGGGTCAGAGCGCCCCATCAGAACAGAGCGGCAGAGAGATACGTGAGCCTCCAGCCCCCGTGAGTCACCGCTTCTCTCCGAGCAAACGTGATCGTGTTTGGGATACACCCACTGGAGCGCTGGCCTCTGCGTGCCTCTCTCTCTCACTTATGAAACACTCTGACGATTATAGTGGCTTTCCTGCACGTTCTCTCGCCTGTGCAGATGTGGGTAGAGGGTATAGGAGTATGATATTAGCCTCCTCGAGTTGAAGTAAAGAAGTTGATAGGTATAATTAGGCAATAATAACTAAATAAAATAGTTAGCAAAGTCTGGATCATATAGTAAATATGAATAACCTGAACCTAAAGTGTGACCAATTACCTCTAGTGTATAAATTAACCATTAAAACTCAAAAACTCAAGTAACAAACCACAAGTACGTTTCAAAATGAGGCTTTCTGTCAATTGTGTATTCATATTCAGAAAACAAAGACTTCCTTGACACCAAACCAAAGTCATCCAGTGTGTGTCAGTCCCAGCAGTTCAGGCAAGACAGGATAAAGCTCAAATATCAACAATAAGTACCATAACAATAAGTTTGTGTAGGTTCTCAGTCGTACAGGAGTTGTCCATCGTAGGTAAAAATTCTTCAGTCTTCATCTGTACTCTGTAGTTGAAGTGTAGGACGTTTCGATCTTAGTCCAAACATCATCAGCTTAATAAAGACTCAAGCACGCTGTGGGTCTCTTAAGAGTAAACCAGAAGGAGGAGTACTTAGAGGACTTAGAGGTTACTCCTCCTTCTGGTTTACTCTTAAGAGACCCACAGCGTGCTCATAAAATAGATAAATAAATTGAAACCTAACTATCTATTAATTTTTCATTGTTAACAAATAAACACAGAAAATGCCTTATTTTGTTATGAAAACATGACTTGCAATACATTTTTACCATATTCATGTCATCAATCTACAGCAAAAGTTTGAAATAGGTATTCTAAATTATCTAAAGCAGGGGTCTCCAACCTTTTTTACCCTGTGAGCTACTTTTGTGTAACAAAAATGGCAGCAAGCTACTTACAACATGCTTCAAAGAAACACACGTACACTAGGGCAGATGACCACAATCAAAGAGTTACTTTAGTTTCCTCTTTATACTCTGCTATTATGTTATAATGTTTGGAGATATTTTGTTCAGAATGCATCTAAAATTTGACTCATTAAGCTTATGTAGAAATGTAGGAAGCTTGTGGCGAGCTACTTGGAAAGTGTGGGGGTTCGCTACCGGTAGCTCCTGAGCTACTGGTTGGCGATCCCTGATCATTTAGGACTAGCAAAGGAACAACCGAGTTGGATAAACCTAGCCAAGTTAACTAGACGCACCCTAGTGGCCAAAAATATTTTTTGCCTGGCGGGTTGGTCTAGCGTCGCACCATAGGAGCTGCTCGTAGCTGGGCCAGGAATCTGGCCTCCAATCACAACGCACTGTCTGTGTTTTTTTATTTTTTTGACTCGTTGAGGCGGGCTTAGCAGGATGACAACACGGCTGCACGGCGGTGGAGATATGCTGCGTTCCATTTGTCCTCGGAAGTCGGGATTTCCGACTTCCAAGTGGGAGTTCTAACTGGAACGCCCCCCCGAAGTCGTATTTCCCACTGGGAAAGTCGGACGACTTTCTCAAGCCCTGAGTTGAATTCCCAACATGGCTGCTGCCAGCGTGAACCGTCAGTAGAAGCTCTTGAAATGTCAATTTACAGCACTACAAACTATTTTTGCGACACTACATGAGCCACAAACATTGGATGACTCAAATATATGTGAAAATCCTGCTGTAGTGAAATTTGCATTGTACATGTGTTATGTGCAAACTACAACAGACGCTGTGCTAACAAATGCTAAAAACAATATCCCTCATTCATTGGTGACAAACTCTGACTTTGTAACCTGAACGTCCTCAACTGGGATGTGACGTCATTCCGAGCTACGACTTCCAACTTCCGAGGTAAATGGAACGCAGCAATAGCAAAACAAGGAAGATCTGTTGCTCTGATTGGTCATAGCGTTGACCAACCACGGCAGAAGCAGTTTGAATGACAACTGTTGGCTCCACCCACAACTTTCAGCTTTCCCAGTGGTGCGGCCCCAGACTATACAATTCATGCTATAGTCTGGCTTGCCAGGCTAGGATAAACCATTACTTTTCCATGAAGGCACAAAAAAGCGATGTCCAGGAGGCAGCAGCAAAAACTCAGAGGACAGAGCATCGAGAGACGAGAGGCTGACCCAAGATACTATAATGTAGACTTCTTTAGCACCTGCTCCTCTCACAGAGAATACAAGTGTCTTTGTTTCACAATTATTTTAGAACAGGTGTCGACAACGCTTTGCAGTTTTGTTTTTATCTTTCACAGACAACCCATTGAACCATCAAATAAATGGAAATGTTAAAATGCTTTCCATAAAAGGGCAATACAAGTTGTTGTTGAGGGTCCTTTTCCTAACACTTTCCTTAAAAGATAGATTCTCTGCTGACCACGTTTCACAATGGAGTCTGTATTTGTAACAAATTGCAACTTGCCTTCAGTCCAGGAACCAAGATATTTGTGCTTCTCAACAGCTTCAACCATTTCCACATGCATCACACCACCCCCCAGGATGATGATGTGGCCTAAAGTCTGTGATTACTGTCGCACCATTGGGCAAATCCTCAGTCAGTGCAGGAGCGTGATTCATTTCAGGTTCTGAAAGTCAGGACACCAGGACTTTACCAGGAACATTTTCTCCTGATAATAGGGTTCCTGGTCATTATTTAACAATCTTATATAACATTATTGGATGAAAAATAAATACTTTGTTCATAAATGGGCAACACGTGTTTGCAGGTCTTCTGTAATAGTCCAAATAAAAACAGAAAACATGTCATTTAAGTTATAATTTTAGTGACAGAAATTAGTTAAACTAAATTTAACGTAGATAATGAGACTAAAATTATGACTAAAACCTCCAGATATTTTCATCGACTGATAAAAACTAAAATGAAAAGAAGGAACTTCAGTGCCACAGTTTGACAGAGCCTCGTGTCACGGAACAGGTCTGTGCTTTGTTCATGTGGGAGAAACTCCATGAAGCTGTGCAATTATTTGACTAAAACTTGACTAAAACTAAGTGACATTCTCATCAAAAGACTAAAGCTAAATTAAAATATGCTGTCAAAATGAACACTGAACGTAAGTGGAATAACAGCTGACAGAGACGGCAGCGGGGATTAAAGGATTTCTCAGACATGAATGAAATAAAACTATACTTTACTTTTCCGTGGTTGGTCTGATCTGGACTCTGTGGAAACATGGAAAACTGCTTGTTGCGATGGATACAGCAGCGACCCTCTGCATGGCCTGGTGCTGAGGCAGAGGGGCTATTGATTGTCTTGTAGTAAGTTGTGCTTTTAAGTTTATGACATCTATTGCTGTTTGATGTGTGACTAATGTGAGCAGCTGAAGAACTGAATTTCAAAAATTCAAAAAGTATACCTTACCTAACTGAATAGAGCTCAACGGTCCTAGCTCCTCCCTGGTGCTGAAAGTAAAAATCCCATTCAAGATCTACATAGAGTTTTATGAAAAAAAATATGGATTTAAAAGAACAGTAGCGGCTAATCAGCTATGTGGTAAATCGTGAACATATAACGTAGGGCTGTGTATTGCCAACAACGATGCGATATGTGTCCCGATACAAGGTCCACAAAATGATACGTATCCTGATCCATTCATCAATACATCCATTTTCTTCTGCTTTATCCGGGGTCGGGTCGCGGAGGCAGCAGTCTGAGCAGAGATGCCCTTCCCGATCCACGCACACCTCCTCCAGCTCTTCCTGGGGGATCCCAAGGTGATCTCAGGCCAGCTTAAAGACATCATCTTTCCAGCGTGTCCTGGGTCTTCCCCGGGGCCTGCCTCAGTGGGACATGCCTGGAACACCTCTCGAGGGAGGCGACCAGGAGGCATCCGAAACAGATGCCCGAGCCACCTCAGCTGGCTCCTTTCGACGTGAAGGAGTAGCGGCTCTGTTCGCGAGCTCCTCCCGGGTGACTGAGCTCCTCACCCTATCTCTAAGGGTGCGCCCAGACACCCTGCAGAGGAAACTCATTTCGGCCGCTTGTATCTGCAATCTTGTCCTTTCGGTCATGACCCAAATCTCATGACCATAGGTGAGAGTAGGAACGTAGGTAAAGGGTTAGGGTTCCGTCTTTCGACTCAGCTCCCTCTTCACCACAACAGTCCGATACAACGACCGCATCACTGCAGACGCTGCACTGATCCATCTGTCAATCTCACACTCCATCCATCCCTCACTCGTGAACATGACCCCGAGATACTTGAACTCCTCCACTTGAGGCAAGGACACTGATCCAGTGTCTATAATACAATATTCCAAAGAAACTGAAGAAAAATGATGTGTACTAAGTGCACACGCATAAGGGAACACTATTAACCATAGGGTCAAACAAGCATATTAAATACATTTTATTTTATTATTGCCATATCACGATACAGGTGCCTCAATATGATACGCTTATCATCAAGTACTTCATAACGATATCTTGCCGATACGTTGAGCACAGCCCCAATGAAACACAATTTTAAATTGAAGCTGTATCTAAAACTTTATAAACTGAAAAGTTATCAATTATGCTTCACATAAAGATGAAACAATTAAAACAGAAATAACTACAACCCAAAAAAAGGTATAGTCCTTGTCCTCTGTGTTAAAAGCATTTTTAGTTTAGTTTAGTTTATTTTAATCTACGACAGTGCACAATACATTAACCTAGGGTGACCAGATTTTCCAAATTATAAACTGGGACACACATTTTAAATCTTTAAAGTATTGTTCCCAAGCTGACTGTTAAAGGTCCTGTATTTGATACTTTCCTAGTCGTGGAATGAAATAGTTGAGCTCCTTCAGTCAATTGTAGAAGTAGATGTTTGTGAAAGCTTTTTTTCACTCAAGAACTAGCAGTCAAGTTTTTATTTTTAGTGTTATTACTACAAAATTTACAAACAATGAAAGTAAAAAAAACAGGTGAAGGACCTTTAACATCTAATATTAATGACGTGCAACAACCAATGGAGATTTTTAATTTGTTTGTCCTTTGTAATTGGCGTGTACATGGTCCAAAGACATTGATTTTCAAGCAAAACATGTTGCTTCGGGATCAAAATTGGCCAAAAACTGGGACGCCTGGGACAGATCTGGTGTGAAACTGGGACAAAACCATGATTTTGGGGAAAGTCATGGGGACATGGGAAAAAGGCCTTAAAACTGGGACTGTCCCGGGTAAACTGGGACATCTGATCACCCTACATTAACCTTAAACAGGAAAGATGCATATAACTTAAACAGATATAAAACTATTTCACCGTAGTTGATATTTTCTTTCTTAAAAATAAAGTAAAATATCCACTACTAACCATAGTTAGCTCTGTGCTAACTGGCTAGTAGCAGGAGTTGATTAGCCTCCATTGAGCTTTTAAACTCTTATATTAATTTGTCAAAAAGTCTATGGAGATTTTCAATGGGATATTTACCCCCGATAGCGGGTGGAGCCTGAACTGTTGAGCTGCATAGAAAGCTGAAAAAAACAAGTCCATTCTGCGTAACACCGCCCATGACGTTCTCGTAAAAAAATAGCAGAGTAAATGCCATTCATTGCTACCAACCAGAGTTTAACACACCCACGAGTTGTTTACAGCACGAAAGCACTTCCCCAGACACTTTAAACTCCTCGGTGCAAATGTGACTTAAATGAGAATCCTTGCGTCAGATCTCTTACACGAGCCGGTTCGGCCAATTAGCTTCATTCTGCGGCGAGGAGATCATACAGTGTGATACGGCCAGTTCTTTCGAGGTCTGTAGTGAGAAATGGGCAGCTGAACCATACTCATGTTGACTTTTTAATTATGCCGTGACCACTGTAATCTGGTCCACACAGCGGCAGTAAACATGGGCCTGCTCCGAGCTGACCCCAGACTGTGTGACGACCCAGTACTTCCCCTGCATTCCCACAAAACCATCATTTCCCTTTTTTGTCTGAGCGCTCGCATGTCAGCGCACTGTATATATCACTTCCTCTTCAAAGCACAGGAAGCACACACATGCACAGCTGCGCGAAGCTTTGTGTAATTACTGAGCCAAGTTCAACAAAGGCACAAGTCGTGTCACTGTGAGTCATTTACTATAGTTCTAAGCACCTCTGGATACATCTATATACTAAAAAACTAAACCGCTGCTACACAGCAAAACATGAGTATCCAGATTAGTTTAAATCACTCAAATCGAGAATATTAATCTAATGGAGTTGTTTTGACCTCAGTTAAGCTATTTCACTTGTTCCAGTGTGTTTCTTCCTTGTTTCAACCCATTGCCTCTTATTTTATGTAAACTTATTTGCCAGTGGGGTAAGAATAGAGCTGGGTACCGTTAAGAGAGTATGGGGTCCGGAGCCCTTTATGGCGTCTTTCCACGTAGTGCGCGTCTATCCAGCCCAGGGCACAAACCTCGGATTCACCCATGTCTACGCTACCCTGGAGGTCTTGCTTTTCCACATGATCCCTGGGCTACTCTTTAGGGGGTGGGGCTCACCGGCGGCGGCTCCTCGGGAGAGAGTGGACACTCTCTCCCGAGGAGCAACCGTATGGAACACGATGAGGACACTGGATATACTGCCGTTTGGACTTCACAAAATTATTCTGAAGCTCAAAGACAAAAACTAGAGAAAAGAAGCTGCTAAAAATGAACTATAAAGGTAAGCTATGTGCTAATGTTACGCTAACACAGCTATCGATCGGCAAGATCACTATTTACAATTGCAGTATAATATTGAGAAATAATAATTTCACATAATAAGTCTTCTCTTTGGTCTGAAAAATCAGAGGCCAGCAGTCTGTTCACGTCATGCTAGTACCAGGCCAGCTCGCTTTGACCCAAGGTTGAAGACGGTCCCAAAACTTGTACCTGGCTCACTCAGTTTGATCCGGGAAGCCATGTGGAAACAAAGGACAAAGCGGGTAGACAGGCACTGGGCTCGGCTGGAACTGCCAGTGAAAAACCACAAAGGGTTCCTGTACATAGCCCTTTGTCAGATCCATCTTCGGGAAAAGTAAGTATCATTTTCCATCCCCTTCTTTTAACTTCCCATTTCAGTTTAAGGTGGTTGTTTTAGGTGTACTTTATTATCCCTGCAGGGACATTTTCCTCTGTGGTCCTCTAAGGTTAGCACAAATGCTGATACAAGCAGAGCAATAATTCTAGTGAACTTCTAGATGCCAAAAAATGTTCTGTGGTTTAATTTGGTTAAACTATAACAAAGGTTCATCAGTTTGGCACGATATTATCAAGTTTAGAGTTGACATTTAACTTCAAAGGAAAGTCCTCTTGAATCATTAATCGTGTAGAGACATTGCCAATTTCTCTCTTTCCTTATTTTCTTTTCATCTGCTCCTTGTGTAAACAGATGATTCTCACAGAATGATGACAGCTTTTATGTACTATCTTCATATCAAAGCAGTATATATATCCAAGTACAGTTGAGGCCCAGTTGAGTTGAACATGTGCCTTTGCCATATCTTTTAGTACTCAATACACTACAGACATGCATGTAACAATAAGTAGAAGTATTTTAGCACGCAAAAAAAAACGTCTTATTGCACCTAAAATAAGAATAACTATCTTATTGCACTTTATTAAGTACACAAAATAATGATAACTCTCATTCTGTCCCTGATCAGGCACTGGATCCAGCCATGCCTATGCAAATGAGTATGGTAAGTATATAACAAACCTTATATTTTTGGAAACATCAGTTAATTTCCCACTAAAATTACACAAAATCACACAAACTGTAGAGAATATCAATTGAGGAGGGCTATTTTTGTTTTGGTGTAAGCTTCGCTATATACAGTGCCTCTCGTAAGTACTAATACACCTTGAACTTTTGCACATTTTGTCATGTTTAAAACCATAAACATAAATATTTTATTTTGATTTTTTTACTGACAGTTCACACACAAGTAACAGACAACTGTGAAGTGAAAGCAAAATGATACATGATTCTGTTATTTTTCAAAAAATAGAAAACCGAAAGGTCTGGCATGCACAAGTATTCATACAGCATGAGTTAATACTTTGTGGAACCCCCTTTTGCTGCAATAACAGCAGCAAGTCTTTTGGGGTATGACTGTACAAGATTTGCACACCTAGAGACAGAAATTTTAGCCCATTCCCCTTTACAAAACAACTCAAGCTCTGTCAAATTAGATGGAGAGCGTTTGTGAACAGCAGTTTTCAGGTCTTTCCACAGATTTTCTATTGGATTTAGGTCTGGACTTTGACTGGGCCATTCTAACA
>OMNZ01095720.1:8028-31686 GCA_900303255.1 Lesueurigobius sanzi
CTCCTTGCTGGGCCCCCCTGGTCCTGAGGCCCGGGGACAACATACCCCTTTGACCCCCCCTGTCGACGGGCCTGGTTGTTTCAATGCATGTTCATTAATGTGCTCTGTTCCTATCAAATAAATACATAAAATGTATCAGGCCCGAGCAGAGGACACCTAAAAAAGAAAAAAATTCTGCCATACATTAATGAATATGCAAGAAACTGTGATTAAAAAGCACTCAATAAGCTCTAAATTTGTGTGGAAAAATTAGGAAAAATATTTAAACATGATCCCCTCAAGAGACACGCATTGGGCTCTCCGCTCCTCCTTGAGGATGTGACTGCCAGGGACAGGGACTGTGTTCTCTTCTCTCCTGAACCTGTCAAAAATACGGCACCAAAGTCTCTAGCCCATTCCCCTCATTCCTGTGAGGAGACATGAATGTTTAAAGAAATAACCAAAATGCTCAATCCACCCGCTAGGGGGCAGCAAAACATAATTAAGAAAAGGAAGGAGTAACACAACAGAGGGCACTGGGAGAAGATGTTCTGTTACAAGGTTTTGGTTTGGTAGTGTTTTATTTTCGTTTTTCGTTGCTATAAAAATAATAATAATAATGTAGCCTGTGTTCTAAATGTTATCATTGTGTAAATACACTTAAATATTCTATTAAAATAGAATATGTCATCTTAAATACACCAGATTGCACTACATTACATCTGTGTAATTCAAAGTGTCCTGAGTGTGGACCCACACCCCACTAAATTATATTTTGACCTCAATATTTCTCAAATCCTGGCTACAATCTTGCTATGACACAGTGCAATATAAGTGTAAGCCATTATGATTATTTATTAGGCTACAGCGTAGAGCACAGGTGTCAAACACAAGGCCTGCGGGCCAAATGTGGCCCGCGAGTTGATTTCATCTGGTCCCCGACTCATAGAGCACAGATTTCTAAGCATGTAAAAAAAAAAAAAAGAATGTCTCTAGCTCTAGCCCATTCCTGCGAGGAGTTATATACAGGTATATACTATATATAAAGAAATAACCAAAACGCTCACTCCAGCCGCTCGGGGGCAGCCAACATCTTAATATGGTTCCACACCTGTCCAGCAGAGGGCACTGACACTGTACCATTATAAAAGCTACAAAAAAGAAGGTGTTCTGTCACTGGGTAAAAGTAAAAGTGTATTACAGTCCTGGTGACACGGGCTTGAAATACAAGAGAAACAGAATCACAATAGAATTTATTGCCATTGTCAATAAAGGTTTCACAGACTAGGAATTTTCTTTGGTATACTCGTGCAACATGAAACATTGTAATAATGATAAATAATACACTATGGAAAAAAGGATATAAAAAAATATACAGTCGTAGCCACAATTATTAGCCCCCCTTTAATTTTGGAACATTTCCCCAAATTTCAGCCAAATGTTTGCAACTTTGATGAAAAATGATCTCATCAAACATTCCCCAGTGCTATTTAGAAGCTTTTAGTACATTTTGGAATATAAAATACATGTTTAGGTTGTCTTTATATGAAATAAACGTAAAAATGGGTTATAATATTAGCCCCCATGAGAATTTTTGCTTTCAAAACACATCGGCTTTTAAACCACACCTATGCAAAATCAGTTGGCTTCCTAGCAACACCTGCAGTCAACACCTGCAGTCAATTGGCATTCAAGCTGCATAAAAGGACTCCAAAGAACAGGGCACCTGAACACCGGAGGGGGACTACTATTTCTCCCCATGACAAAGACCAAAGAAATCAGTCTGGAGCTCAGAAAGAAGATAGTGGAGGCTCATGGTAAGGGCCAAGGCTACACTGCCATTTCCAAGCGGTTCAGTGTCTAGAACGTGAAAGTGAATGTCCATGCTCGGAAACCATGCAATTTGCAATGGAGGAATGGGCCAAAATCCCTCAGGAGACATGTGCAAACCTAGTTAACAACTACTTAAAGAGGTTGTTGTCAATTGTGGCTCAAAAAGGCTACACTATTGACTATAAATGGCCAGGGGGCTAATAATTTTGGAAGTACCATTTTTGCCCTTTTTTGTTTAAACTTGGTGTAAACAGTAAAATATCTTATTTAAAGTTATTGGACATGGTCTTTATAGTGTATAGTGTTTCCAGAATAACAAACACTTATTGTTTATGGTCATTTTCATGGAGAAATCAAGAGTAATGGCTAATCTTATAAGGGGGGCTGATAATTGTGGCTACGACTGTAAAACTATAAGGCATGCATAAAAATAGAATAAGATAGAAACATTTAAGAAAATAGTAATTAACACAAAACGAGACAGCAGCATAAATGATGAATTACAAATTAGCAGCAAATGCGTCACTACTGGAGTACGCTCGCCCTTGTAATTAAGCCAGACTTACAGAGTAACCGATGTAACACAAACACAAGGGAAACATATTATAGGTTTTATTTTTACAGATTCAGTGCAAACAGAAAAGTCACATTTTTTTAAAACAAACTTTTCTTCGAAATATTCTGCCACCAGTGGACAAAACAGTAACTAGATATAGCTTTGATTTTATCTAGATTTAATTTGATACAAAGAAGTTAATTTAAAATGGCATTTGAAATGAATGACAAAAAAACAAGCCATCACCAGGAAGAACAAACATGTGAGATCATTTTAGTCTCCAACCTGAAAGTCCGTGTCTGTGAAGTCGGGACTAACGCTATGGTCCAGTGTTTTGAAGTCTAACAAGTACATTTTTCCATTGTGAGATCAATAAAGAACTATCTTATCTAAGTCAGAGTTAGATCATAATGTGATGCCCAATATGATCCCACTGCTATAATTATCTTGAAACACTAATGATTGCATTTTATCACGGTCCTTTAGGTCCATGTTTTGTCTGACTTTTATTGCTTCAGCTGGGTTTTTTTTGGGCAATTTTGAACATGCCAAATTTATCATCAGCTCAGTGTGACTGAATCTCATACGGGAAGAGCCCGAGCCTACGATGGAGGTCTGGTCCGTCCTACCATCCTGTCAAACGGCATGTTTTAACATCAACACATTCACTACAGTTGGAAAGGTTAACATCAGCAACAAAGAAAAGTAGCCGTGTTTCAGTTACAGCGATACCCACTTAACTTTTGCTGACTTTTGTTCGACCTCTGAGTGTGACATCAAAATGTGAGTCCAGGAGATGAGCCTTTTTTTAAACTCCACTGTTTAAAAATATAATTAAAAAAAAAAAGTTCAAATTTGACAAAGTTCAGGGTCACAATTAGACTCCAACTCCCAGAATACATAACTCACACTACTTCACACAGCCAGCAGAGGGACCTAATTTTATAATGATTGTTTGAAGCCCAAACAGCAAGTTTGTTTGTTGGAAAGACATAAACGATCAGGGAAAACATTTGTGGACTATTTTTGAGTCGTGTTTGGATCTTTTGCAGTGCCTCAGCTCAGGGAAACCCTGACGTACCTTTGGTGGTCGTAAAGGTCACTTTTTCAATTGCTGTAAAAAATTATTAAATAAATACTTTATTCCAAACTTTTTCTGCATAAATCTGTTAATCCCGAGATTTAAAAAAAAGTCATATTTAGTAAACAGTCAATTCAAACAGTCACAGATGATGTGAAAACACCACAGCCATTTGTTTTTTGTTTTTTGCCTTTTTCTCGTTTTTAAGTGGATTAACATGTTCATGCAAAAAAAGTTTGAATAAAATTATATTTACTACATATTTATAGCTATAGAAACTTAAGTGACATTTTATTTCTCCAGTGGAACATCAGAGTCAAATTTGTCCAGTTCATGCAAAAGTGACACTGATGTATTTACAGAGTTCTTCCTTCGATGACCATATTTGGGCAGTTTCCCCGTCAGGCCCGCAGCGTCTTACCGTCCATCGTTAACCTGAGCGCGCCTCGGCTCAGAGCGAGCAGCGCAGCGTGCAGCGCGTACTGCACGGTCAGCGCTCCCACACCGCGGTAGAGGGACAGGGCGCCCTCTTTCTGTCGGATGGAGTGAAGACAGTCCGAAAAACCATCGTACTGCGTGTTCACGGGCAGAACCGTCAGAGCGCCCCCCTGCTCCGTGTGGTCGATGATGGTACGGGTGCCCTGCAGGGACAAGCGGTGTAGAACCGTCTCCAATGGCAAACACACCAAATCTGAGAGCAGAGACCCCGCCCACTGCGAGGAGAGATCCACGAAGTATGAATCCAGAGGGTCCGAGGAGTCTATAATAAACAACAAACATATTAAGTGTTTTGTGGGTTGTTTGGACTCTTCTTTAGTCTACTACATTTGAAAGATCATCAGTCCCATTTCGAATCAAATTAGTTAAAATTGTCCACACTGAAAATAAAAAAAATGTGTAGCAGAGCTTAAAGGAGCACTATGCAACTTTTTAAGTGAAAAATAAATTCCTGATATTTGTGCATATTTGTACTTTTAGTGGCCCAGTGGCTGTATGGGAGCAGCAAGACACCTTTACTTTCCATCACAGCGGCTTCAATGATGCTCCAGGATCTATCGTTTTTAGGGATTTCATAGAAACGGACCAGAGACCCTGAAAACATTTGATCCTGGAGCATCATAGAGGCTACTGTGATGGAAAGTAAAGATGCCACTCTGCTCCCATACACCCACTGGGTCACTAAAAGGTCAAATATACACAAATAATAGTAATTTATTTTTCACCTAAAAAGTTGCATAGTGCCCCTTTAAATTGGAAATCAGAGTTTTTCAACCAGAACTAGCTTTTGGTTGTAGTCTTTATTCCGTATTATGTTCCTTATGTGGATACATAGTAAAAATAAAACAAAACCAAAATTCGAAAAGGAGTAGGTAGAAGTAAAAACTGTTTCCTACCCCTTTTTACAATTTCTTTCTTACAATTTCTTTTTGTTTCCTTTACAGAATTTCAAAGTTACATGATAATTGTTTGGCTTATTCAATATAAAGTCAGACCTTACATAAACATCAGATATACAGTACATTGTTCTTAATCATATTTACACTCATTCATCATTACCATAAATAGTATTTTAAACATGCATATTGTGTTCTATAACCTCGTTACTCATGTTGTCATCTCCATTTCTACTCCAATGTTTTATTGTACCTTTTATTATTAACTTTATCATTATTATTCCCTATATAGTGCAGTGCATTAAAACAGGGGATAGAATGGGTGATAGAATTTAGAAGAACGATAGAATTTGCTAAGGTGCACAGAGTCGATTTGCCCAAGGTTAGTACTAGATAGTCGGCTCAGGAGGGATGGTCTGTTGTAATGGTGGATAGATCTTGGAGTCTAGCCTTAACAATATCCTTGTTCCTAAACTTAATTTTTGTCATGACATCTCGAGTGTTCACAGCAGACGGTCCCTCCCGACAATCTAGCATTACCCTTTGCCCAACTCCTTTGGCGATCGTTGGCCTCAGTTTACCTTCCTTCTGTCGCCTCTGCAGCAGCCACAGCGCCGCCCTCTGGACACAGGTGGATATGCAGTATTTGAGTATGGCGTGGAGAGCGGCAGGAAACAACAGCGCCGTCAGTGGCAGCAAGCGACGGCTATGAGGAGCTCCGATCCCCAAGACCCTCGACAGCGCCTCCCGCAGGCAGTCAAGGAGAGAGGCTGAGTCATCTCGCACAATCTCACTCTGCAAAACAAGATTATGATTAATAATAGAATTTATACATAATTATCCAATTGCATCAAATCTCACTCTGACAGGGTTAGGGTTATACAAATGATTGTTGAGTTCCAACATAAAATACAAAGTAAAATTGTAGTTACAAACATAATATTTCAATTAAATCAAACAAACAATACATATTTACAACTCTGCACTCTCGACAAACACAGGTCAGACATGAGAGACCTTCACAAACTCAAACTGAGACAAGATGCCAGCAACAAATTGAGTCCAATCAAGACTAAAACCTCTTAAAACAAGGACCAAAACAAGTCTAAAATGGAAGTAACATTTTTGAACTTCCCATCTGTTTTTGGGTCTTTTTGGAGATTGCGTCACCAACAGATAGTAACTAGAGATATATAGTGCAGACTCACCTGCACAGTGTCGATGAGGCTGGCACAGTAAAACGGCAACGCCACGACTGCAGTCAACCTGAAACAGAAAGCGACATCCTCAAACTCTGCCTCTCACTTATGGTTGAAAAGTGAGTTTTAAGCCGTGTTCAGACCAAGCCCGACCGACCACACGACATACAGGAAAAAGCCTCAACAAAGGTTGTGCTCAGTAGTGCTGCACATTTTGTCATTTGTCTTTAACTGGTATTCGGAGCCCTTAACAGTTAATACTCTTAAGCGTTTCATCCCCACACTGACTGAAATCGAACCCTGCGCTTATGTGTATCATCACCCAGGCGGCTCGTGTATGGAGCACCTGCTGTTATTCGCGCACAGACCTCGCCACATTTCACTCCTGGAGAAGTCTAATGCTGTGGTCAGCTGACTACAGTCCCCGCCGAGTCCAGCTGATGACACCCTGATGCGCCCCGCACCTCTCCAAGTGAAAAGTAAAAGTGTGTTTACTCCACAGCGTGTTTGTGTGTCACTTTCCTCTGTGTGGTTCATATGTGTGCGTAGATCCAGGTCATAGTAATAACATGAATGTTTATATCGCTGCAACTGCATAGTACTCATATCATTTAATCGTTTGTGTTATTTTTTGGCACATTTGGTGAGAAGAGACCATCGGAATAAACAGCCACAGCATTACAACAATTTTATGAGGGAGCCCCTCCGCTGCTCCCTCATGTGCTCCCTCCGCCTCCATAACACAAACAACAGCAAGCATGGCGAAGGCCACTAGGGTTGTGCAGATCGATCCAAGTATCGATACCCAAGTCAGTGTTGGTATTGTATGATACCAGAGAGCCAGTATCGAGATTTTTTCTTTATATATTTTTGTCCATCAGACTTCTTATTCATCTCTCTCTCTCTAACAATCTTTGTATTGTGTTACTTAGCCCTCTTTTGCTTTAGCTCGGAGCCGATGCCGCTGTAACAGCGAGTAGCTAGACCAGAAGCTTATATTTAAAACGTTTTTCACCTACTCCTTTTATGAAACATGATTCCCTTTCACCTTTATGGTTTACAACCATAAACATAAATACTTTATTTTGAATTTTTTTACTGGAAGTTCATACACAAGTAACAGACAACTGTGAAGTGAAAGCAAAATGATACATGATTTTGCTATTATTTTAAAAATAGAAAAGTGAAAAGTGGGGCGTGCACAAGTATTCATACAGCTTTTTCTGAGTGTATTAAATTGATACATAAAGGCCAGATTTGTGTAGAGTAGGACTGATAGTTGTCCCATGTAGATTCCCCCAGCTCAGCGGCAGTACTTCACAGCTCCTCCAGAGTCATCTTGGGGCACTTGGTTGCCTTTCTGACCAGTGCTCTCCTTGTTCCATCTGTTAGTTTAGGTGGACGGCCGTGTCTTGGTCGCAGTGGTGCCATACTCTTCCCATTTCCAGATGATGGATTGAACAGTGCTCCGTGAGATGTTCAAATCTTGGGAAATCTTTGTATAACTTAACACGGCTTTAAACTTATCCTTTATCCCTGACCTCTCTGATGTGCCGTTTGGCCTTCATGATGTTGTTTAGTGACCAATACCCTCTGACCATAGCTCTGAGGCCCTCACAGAACAGCTGTAATTTTACTGAGAGTAGATCACACACAGGTGGCCTCTATTTAATCATTAGGGCAAAGTGTGAACATTCAGCAGTCATTAGGAATCTTTTAAAGGCAACTTAATACACTCAGAAAAAGCTGTATGAATACTTGTGCACACCCCACTTTTCTATTTTTAAAATAATAACAAAATCATGTATCATTTTGCTTTCACTTCACAGTTGTCTGTTTCTTGTGTGTGCACTTCCAGTAAAAAATTCAAAATAAAATATTTATGTTTATGGTTGTAAATCTGACAAAATGTGCAAAAGTTCAAGGTGTATTAGTACTTACGAGAGGCACTGTATATATACACTCATGTAGTGATTTACAGTACTGTTAGTCATGATATGCAAAGAATCACATAATATTCCCATTAAAACATAAGTACTTGGTATCGGAATCTGTGATACTGGCTGCAGTATCTACTTTGTATCCATCGATACCAAAATTTCAGGTATTGCACAGCCCTCATTGCCGCAGCAAAAGAACGAAAGAGGAGCATTTAGAGCTATTTTAACAAGGCAAGACTCGGAGTGAGCGACAAAACAGCCTACTCATCAGTGGCTCGCTTTTAAAGCTGAGGATTTTCCATCGGTAAGTACGGAGTTTCATTATGACCGCTTTGTTCAGCTGTTGATGTGCACGTCCCGACTCTGCGAGCACGATGCACATGTGAATGTCCTGTGCTCACTGGTATGACCATACCCTATTCAAAACAGCTTTGACTGTCCGTTAACACATTTAAAAAGCATAATACAAAACAATCTATGACCCCATTGTGGTGGCAATGTTCGACCAACCAACATGGAAGCTGCATTATTGAGCTACTGGACCAGTCATTGTATCCCTTAATAACTCTGAGATCTGAGGAGTTGTATCCTGTACAGATCTAATACAATACATCCATTGGAGTGAACGGAAGAAAACAGAAATGGCTTCGGCCCCTGAACCGAGACCCTGAACAAACAAACAGCCTGAAATAGACAAAAGGTTTGTTGTCATCATTCAGTCTAATTATTATCTGTCTGTGAATTACTGACATTCTGATCCTTTTTTTTTCCCCGTGCACAGTCCTTTCAGAATAAGAGTTACCCTTTGAGCAGCAGATGTCCGGCCAACTGCTTCCAGCTCCAGCGATGAGACAGCTCCCTGAAACAGGACACCAAAATGTATTCAACTGAATATGCTAGATGCAACAGTCTTGAGAGGAATAAAGCCTTCAACCATTTGTTTTATGTATGGTGTTGGTTAGATTTCGTTTTGTACAGGATGTCAAGGCTGAGGTTAACTTCAGGTTCAATATGAAAATGGTAATATCAATATGTAAAATTATTATTTTTTATTTACTCCGCACACATAGCTGCAAGTAGTGGGGAGTGTTAATGACAGTGCTATTCTCAATAGGGACCTGCAGTTGGAAACAACACGACTCGCTTCACCATTTTGCCTGAGATCTGCAGCTTGCTGGACCTTGCTTACATAGTAACGGTTGCTAGGATGTATGATTGGACAATGACCATTTTTGGGTGGGGTTTGGCGAAAGGTCAATTACATTCAAAGTCGGGTCATAATTATAATAATAATAATAATAGTCATAATAAACATTGATGTAGAAATGGTAATGACAACAAGATCATAAAATATCCCTGGTATGTTTATTGCCTTAAAAGATGACTATTTATGGTAAAAAGTGTCAATTATAAATGAAAGAAATGTAAGTCTGACTGTGAATGGACTGATATGTCTGTAAATCTGTATCACCGTATAATTAACAAAAGAAAGAAATTGTAAGAAAGGAACTGTAAAAAGGGGTAGGAAACATAAGTTTTACTTCCACCTACTCCTTTTCGAATTTTTTATTTTATTTTTTTTTATTTCCCTTTTCTTTTTATTGTACTGTCTAACTATATTGAAAAATTCGAAATAAAGACTACAAACAAAAAATAATGAGGAGATAGGGGTGTGTGGTTAATGTTGGAGATAGGGGTGTGTGGTTACCGTGGCAGTGGGGTGAATTCGCTGATGATGCCCTCGGCGCCGAGAGTCACGCCGTGAACAATGAACGTGCTGCCCATCCCCTTCCACAGAGATCGCACACCCTGGAAACACAAATAAAATACTCAATTATTATCAAAAGCCATTTCAACTTGCACAGGATTCAACCGTTTTGTCTGTAAATCAGTGAGAATGATAAATGAGGTTTATGTTGAGTTTGGTGATGTTTGGCTGCAGTTACCTGAGCCTTACTGATGCTGTACATCACAGCGACGGCGCTGAAAGGGCTCAGGTGAAAACAGCGAGCGTGGACGTTCACCTGTGGATGACACACACGAGCCTATCAGAGCCAATCGTGGTAACAGCGTTTCAGCCCCAGCAACTATGGTAACTGCCATAAAACACACAAGCCTTTCTCACAATAGCCCTTACACTTGCAAAAAAAAAAATCTCGCTGAACTGGAAGGACGAATGAAAAATATCAATAAATCATTGGTTAAAATGTATTAGATGAACACTTGAACGTCTAACTGCCTTCAGAAACAATAAACTGGCCATTTACAACGAATTTATACAATACATTGAGAGCAGATCCCTCTTATATACCATACTTTAGACACCACTACTACATAACAACTATAACTTGCAAAACAGAACATGCTTGCAGATCCTGAAACCTGTTTACCCATTGCAACTCCTCCTTGAATGTTTGTATAAAGAATAAAAATAAAATAAAAACTATGGCAACTGTTGTTTTGACCTGGTTTATGGCCATTATCGCTGTCATTCCTGGGCACTGACCTGGCACTGCCTCCTGAACACGATGCACGGATGGGCCAAAACATTCTCTGTGAACAAACTGAAAACAAACACACCATCATTCATATTTACAAATACAAGTTACTTCATCTTATTGTGACGGGTCTACTTATATTTATTAATCTGTTGTCCTTGTAGGGAAATGGAGATGAAGTGTTAGCACTGTGTGACGGCACTGGTTTGAAGTGGACAGTTACTTGTGCGCCTTCATCATATTTTACGATCACATGTTTATGTAGGAAACAGAAAGTCAAATTTATGTTTTTTAATGCCGTTTTAGAACCCAAATACAATTTTTTTAGCGCCATAAATGAAATGCAACTGATCTAGTTATTATTTCTGAAAATGTAAAGAATAAAACTACTACTTTACTGTTTCAGTCCATCCCTCCAAACCATTTCTACTGCGTGAGGGGGTCAGCTTAGTTGTGTCATTCATGTAAATGTAGGAATTACAAGGTTTTCATTTGTATTGTATGTATTACTGTAATATTCATCTTACCTAACGAGACCAACCCCGAAGCCGGCAAAGCGGTTCAGCTGTTCTGCAACACAAACACAGACAGTCATGTTAGTCCTAAGTGCACGCAGACGTCTCATTTATAAAACTTATCTACAAAATGAGTCTAAAACTGGTCTACGTAATGTAAAACGTGAAGTTTGTGTTCGATACGAACACATTGAAAGTAAACTCCTGTTTACTCCTGTTCCGTGGACTTTTGAGGCCGAAGCTGATCTGCCTCAGAGGAGAGAGCGGAGAGAGTTTGAGGTCGTCACGTTTGGTGCATGTTTGATTCTAGTGGTGGGGTTTATTTGATACACAATACATGGCTCGCGATAACCTCACGTTTTGCCGACACTACAATAATCGATATAGCACATAATAACCTACAATATATAATTTTTAAAGAAACATGGGATTTATTAACCCTTTTCAAAATTACATCCTCCATATTTTTTATGACTTACATTTGTTTGCATGTGCATTGTTCATTTTATTCTAAGTAAATTAATGACATCTAACTCACTGAAGTCAGTGACAGATCGCTGTATTTACATTTAAAAAAAACCATAGTCCTGTTTCCAAAAGGAATATATTAACCACAAGTTCATTTTATTCATAATTATAAACACTATCAAGTAATTTATTTGTGAGACACCATTTGGTCCAAGTGCAGCTCTCTACTGTCCTGACTGTATTATTGACCATTACTGGCCTCTATTGCCTGTGAAAGCAGAGAAGCACTGCAGCCTCATTAATGTCGCATGATGTCATTAATTAATATGCATAATGTCATCAAAAGTATTGATATTGGCATAAAGAGTATTTTACCACAAAATATTGTGATGCATCAGAAAATCAATATATTTTCACCCCCCTATTTGATACTGATACGTAATTTTATATTAAAATGTAGAAACAAAAAAATACAACACAAAACAGTTTCCTTTCAGACAAAATACTGTTTTGAAATGAGTGCGTTTTGGATCCACAAGCACTGGAGCACAGTGTGGGATTGGGTCAAAATACCATTCAGAGATGATGATGATGCAATCTTTATGCACTGCATTCATAATCTGTGAAATGTTCCACCTGGACCAGACTGCTGCCCAGTTACCACACACAGACATGCTGAGAGGCCACAATTTGAAGGGAGGCCCAGATATTTCTTTGTTCTCCATTAAAATTAATTCTCAAAGCACAAGTGGCATATTTTGACAACAGCCAAATGGACCAATTGAAAATACAATAATTATTATCTAAAATGGACCAGAATGCAGGAAATCACTTATGAATTATATTATTTTTGTATGTGTATAGGCCCAGGAATAACAGAGGAATGAGCACCAAGACAAGAAATGTGTGTGTTTATTATCATTATTATTATACAGTAACAAAAAGGGTTTGGATGCACTGCACAGAGAGTGGCTCAGTGTCGAGTGCATAGACCGTGCTTAGCCAGTGTCCTCAGCTCACCCTCTTCAGGCAATTCGACAATCACTGAGCCGACCTTCCCCCGAGACCCAGACCTTCCCCCGGAGGGACAGAGGTCTAAACACCATGAACTAAAAATCAAATAAAACGCACAAACATATCTGCATCACCCTGTCGTTGTGGGTCATCCAGAGCTCCCTCTTGTTATTAGCAGTTAGCCTCGTGTTAGCCCTGCTCCACAGACTGTTCAGAGGCACTGACAGCTGACGGGGACGTGTCAGGAGCGGTCAGCGTGCCCACGGTCCCGGCCTGGACTGGGCTCCACTCTGTTCCACCACAGTCCCAAAAGTTATCGATAAACGCCCTTCACAAACGGGCTAAGCGCGTTAGCATCCGGTTAGCCTGTCATCTGTAGCTTCGTTAGCCAGATAGCACAAACACCAACGTCAGGCATTTCGTCCAAAGCGGGAATGGTTTTTCAGTAGCATAGAGATGAAGACATCTCTAGTGAAGCTTGATGACCTTCGTCACTAAAATTAATAAGTGCCAATGATAATAAATTGGCCTCACGGTTTAATTGCTAACTTGGTTAAAGTCCATTCTAGGACCAGGGATAGTTTGTGAAATGCAGTTTGTGCTCATTTATAGCTTTCAATAGTCCTTTCTTTAAATCCAAAGACAAACTAAGATGTGAACACGAGGATTACTGGGACTTGCGGACTACTTTATGTCGCTTATACAAAGTTTCTATACTGGACGGAATGCCAGGTATTTATGGTGTCCCCCCACAACGACCTACCTGCAGGAGGGAGGCCGGGCTGCGGTGCATCCCAGGGGGCCGCTCCTCGGTAAGCCGCGGCCTCGGGGTCGTCGTACTGCGGGCTTCGGTGCAGGTTGCGGCTGCCCGGGATGTCTGGGGGAGTGGTTACCCGGTACTGCAGCAGCGGGTCCGGGGTCAGCCTGGAGCTCAGCCCGTGGAGCCCATCGAAGCTGTCAGGCCGCCGGGAGGACATGGCTCTGGAGCCGGGGTAGTGGAGGGTCTGTCTGACGTTTCAAAACCAAAACACTGCCCTGAAACTTCTTCCTCTTGTTGTGAGCGTCACGTTCGGAGCATGACTGCCCCCCACTGGTCGGAGGGTTTTTTTTCCCCCATCTTCTTCTGTAAGGTGTAGACTGAACTAGTTCCACTACCGCCGCCCGTCGGATGACCGCTGTGCTCGCATGTCGATCAAGGTGAAGAGATACAGTAATTCCAGGGCCGGCCAAAGCATTTCATGGGGCCCTCACAACTTAATTTTCATTCCTGATAAATATTTATTCCAATAAATGAAACAGTTCACCTGACCTAACTATGTTTGTAAAAGAAAGTAGACTACACTGCAAAAAGCAATAAATTAGTACAATTTTCTTGTGTGTGTTTGCCCTTGATTTGAGAAACTTCTGCCAGTGGGGAAAGTAGTTTACTCTTAAATTAAGGAAAAAATATCTAATCACACTCAAAATGATTAATTTTATTGAAAGAAGAATGTTGTTGATGTATTTTCTTAATTTAAGTGTAAAAACTTACCCCATTGGCACATTTCTTAAATTTAGTAACTCAAATTGAGAGCAAATACTAATTTTAAGAAAAAAGTACTCATTTCTAGATTCTTTTTGCAGTGTACAAGTTATTTTGAGGAGACATTTGAGGGATATTTATGATGCATACAACACATGTAGTACAAATGTTTGGGCTATTGGGCCCCCCTGGTGGACTACGCAACTGCATAGTCTACTTATTAGGCTGAATGGGCCCTGAGTAATTCCCCAATAAATCAAATACATTCAGGTGGGACAATGTTGTCAAGTTCACGGATGATATCATGGCTTGTGACATCCCCAAGGACCCCAGGATTGTCCTCCTGGGTCTGCTGCCAAAGGACTTGTTCCCAAGAAAAGACGGATACCTTTTCAAAATCATTCTGATCGCCACAAAGAAGGCAATAACAACAAACCTGCCCCCCCGATTGGGGCAGGTTTGGGAGATCGTGGAGGAGAATCCCTATCAGCCCATAACTTCTTTGCTTCATGTGGCGCTTCATTTCTTGACCTCCTCTCCTATAACATCAGGTAAGGAAGCAAGTCTCTTTATTAAGCAGAATTTAGTACAAATCATTTACCCTTTCAGAAAAGCCTGTTAGCCACAAAAAAAAATGGCAAAAACAGTACTTGGTGTGAAGGGTGATCCATCTATTGTTCCTTTGATTATTGAGCGTTTATGTGTAAGTTACATGCTCACATTGAAGCACACTGTTCATTTAAATCACATTTAATGATACTTTCTTCATGATTCCAGCATTTTACAGACAATTTAAACACGTTTTAAACATTTAGACAACTTCCACAAATAGTAACGGCCTGTCCCAGTTTCTGATTGGTTCATATATAGCCCAAACCCCGCCTCCTCTGAGCTCCAGCCAATAAAAACAGATCTTTCTCATTAAAAAAAGATAAAAGAGTGGAGCTACCCCTTCAGAATAATGCAGCCCATCATAGAGAGGCTTTTATTTTGAAAGGTCTTCATACAGTTCACATATACAGTCTGACGTTTACCATAGGACAACTTAAAATAAATATGATTTTTTTTTCATACATATAATACTTTCATCTGATAACACTTCATACAGAGTACAGATGAAGACTGAAGAATCTTTACCTACGATGGACAACTTTTACGACTGAGAACTTACACAGACGGATAAAGCATTTTGTAATGTCAAAAATTGTATAATTATAGAGACAGTGACATTTTAGAAAATATTTTTTCTGGACAATCTTATAACATTATTATAATAAATAATAATAATAATATCTTTATTGAAAAAGCTTGAAAAATTATTTTGCGCAATAAATTAATCGGCAATTAAATCTGAACACATCATCCTGAAAAACTCCTAAATGTTGAATCCCAGGCTGGACAATGTAGAGTCTACAGATGATGTTCAGATAAATCCATGGAGAAAAATGGGTTCAATGAATAAACAGATTTTTGTGGAGATCAGACAATTCAGAGTTTCCGGTGGCTTTTGCGGCTCGTCTTTAAGTTGAAAATATTTGTTTTAAATGTTTTATTTTGAAGAGTTTGCTGTGACTGAAGGGTCGGTGCTAAGGGTCAGGGCTAAAGCAGAAGCAGCTCCACATTTACAGGGAAAGTATATTCACTTTCTCTCTGTGTCAGATGCCCGCTCATCCCCCTGTGCTTGGATAAATGCAGCAGGAACTTATTTGTCCTTTTCCATTTGGAACATTTAAAAAGCAGCAGCCAATCAGGAGCTTCGAGAGGAGACGCGTTTGTTCTGATTGGAAATGACAAAAACAGTTCATGGGAATAACAAAAACAAAAATTACAAAAAAAAACAAAAAAACTAAATTACAAGAATAACAGCAGAAATTACAAAAAATAATCAGAAAATAGGTCCTACAAAATATCTAAATATAGTTCAGCTAGAGCAATACGTTATGAGGACTAAACCAGGACTAAACCTGTGGCACTTGTGGCATTAGACAGTGTGAATACCTCTTGGTTAATAAGGTGATATTCCTGGTTAGTGCCTGGCTATTTTGGTGTAAACTTTGTGATATCTCTGAATTCTCTGGTCAGTGACAGTGCTCCGTGATGTCCACCACGATGGCCTTTTTCCAGCTGAACAGGAAGTAGCCGGCGCCCGCACCCGCTGCCACGGCGATGCACAAGAAGCCATTATAGGTCATGAACACGAGCATCAGAATGTAGCTCAGCACCACCTGCAACAGGTCAGATACATTAGACTCAATAATGTGCAATAATATTCAATAATACTCAATACTGTTTGTGAAGGCTCTCTGTCGTTGAGGAAGTTCATCGTAGTGAGGCTTGAATCGTCGAATGGAGTTTATTGAGTTGAGGATTTTTCACGTCTATCAACAGAAGCCTCAGCGGTTGATAGAAGTGAAACGCCCTCAACTCAATCCAGTCAACGACGCAAGCCTCACTACGAATACTCAATGATATTCAATAATAATTAAATAATGTTAGCGGCTTCATGTGGTGACATCTGTACATGCGTGAGTTTTGATGTACCACTGTACAACCCCAGAGAAACAAAATAGCCTACTAACACCAACAAGTTAAAGCCAGCTAGCAGGCTTCTGCTATTATTGACTACAGGTAGACTATATCCTTTAATTTTGGATTTTGGATTACTTTTGTTGTGCAATGCGCAGTGAATGGTGGATTCACTACCTCGGACAGCCAGCAGGTCACATGTTCAAGGGAATCAAATCAGAGAGGAGGAAGAAAAAGGGTAGAATCAAAGCGAGATGTAAGTGGGATGCAAAGGAACACCAGACTGTCCTCCTCAGTCACACTAGTACATGTGGTTCACTGTGCAAAAAGACTGATGAATTAGTGGAAAATGTTAATTAAATGTATTACTATCGGACCGCAGGTGCAGAACAACTGTTGTCAACTCAATCTTCTTTTTGTTTTCCAAAAGTAATAACTAACAACTGTACTTCCTGAATACATAATACCACAGTGGACAAATTGGACTTGATATCACCAGATGCTCCCAAGTTTATTATGGGCAACTTCAACCACTGCCAACCAAATAGACCAGTTTACAATGTTCACTGCGCATGCACAGGGTCAAAGGTGAAGGCCACATCGGAGCTGTATAAATGATGGTAATCTCATTGACTTTTCATATTGACTTACAAATGATTAGCAGTACAAGACAAAGAATGGCTTATTTCAGGTCACATTATGCAATGCTCTTACTGGAGATGAATTGGATGTAGTATTTTGATATATTATTGCTTAAAATCTGTACTTTCATCTAGTTTACTGCATGGCTAGGCTCGCACTTGCTTCTATTGTCTTCGTCGTTCTTCGAAGAACGTGGTGTGTGGTGGACGTGTGGTGGACGTGTGGTGTTTTCATAACATCAGTCGTTTTGCTGAGCTTTGGTGTTGATCGATATTTTTTATATACAGTATATCCATGGTTTTGATGTTGCCATATTTGCTCCGATGTAGTCTTAACCTACGACCCGCACATGCGCAGTAATGCTTTTTCGAAGCCCTGAAGAAAATTGTGAACTGGTCTATAGATTAAGCGCTGTTGCCCTAACGTGGACTTCATGTTGAGAATTTGCTGCCGTTTTCATCTGTGCTTTTTACATTACCGCTGACAAAAGTACCAAGCTAGTGCTAACACAGCTACATGACAGCAGTAACAACAGCCTGGTTGATCACCTTCACAGCGTCTTTATTACAGTGGGGCACTTTGATCATGCCGACCTCAACATAGTGTTCCGTAAACTCCATCCTGGGGCTGTAACATCACCTGTGCTGTGGGAAAAGCTCAGCAGTTCTACCTGACGAAGCTCCCTCAAAGCTACTTTCATCTGGTTAGTAAAGCAAATGTTTTCAAAAGTATAGTTAAATGTAGAGTGTTGTATGCCCAGGCTAATGCCTTGTTCACAACAAATGAACGTCAGCGCCCCATTCGGATATACTGGGACGCGTAAATGTGCTGCTGTCATTCGCTTATTGACGCATATTGCAGCCGTAACATCAGGCGAATACAAAGTCAGCGTAGGTGACGGTGAAAAAAATTGATGAGCTGGATTTGAACTCCGAACTCCAGTATTACACAGCGCCGTTTTGTAAGCCACCAGTGCCGTCGCTGTATGTATATGAATGTAACAGGTGCCTGTGCATGAATATAGTGGATCATGATTTACAGGTTATATCGATTGAAATATTTTGTGATCAGGGCAATTGGCAGAACTCATGGAATCATTGCCTATGCTGTGTGGTTGTGGAAGCTTATTTATATATCTTTTTAGCTCCTATACAGACAGATCAGCCTCGTATGTGGATTTCCTTGAGGCGTGGGGATCACCAAACGCCGGCTGTTGTAGTAGAGAGTTTCCAACATGGTCGACTGGACTTCTTCGCTCTTGCAGTCAGTATGGCAGAATGGGTAAACTCACACAGAAGCTGAAGCTGTATATACAGTAGCTCTGGCCGGTCCACCCAACAATATTTGAAAAACTAAATTGGATAATTCCTGGACAAGATTAAACATTCTCACCTGGAGCACGTGCAGCAGCGTCTGCATGAAGTGGGCAGGACTTAGCATTCTCTGCCTGAAACATGTGAGATACATGTTAAAACCAACCATGATTCAGTCCCGGTTCAGCACCAGTTTAGACCCGGTTAGGTGCTTACCCCACAGTCTTATGCGTCTCCATGATGACAGTGCCGTCACTTCCTGGAAGGGGCATGGAGTTGTACCGCACGTTGACCTGGCTCCGTCTCAGAAGCACCTCTCGACCAATCTTCAGCCCCTCGTACAGAGCAGCCAATAGGAAAACTCCGAGACACGCCAGCACCATCTCTGATTGGCCAGAACAAAGGGGGGAGGGTTAGTGGAGGTGTGTGGCAGACTATTGGTGTGAAGAAATGTCTGTTTTACATTAGCAATTCATTAGCTCCTGCTGTTGCATTGTTTAGGAGTTGATTTAGCTGAAAGCTGTGAGGTCGGAGCTTATAAAGAGGAAACAATGCCTATTACTAGCTGCCTTGAACGCAGCATCAAGTCAAAATGTAAATGTTACACAGATGATGGAAGCCAAGCCTTTGTTAGGATAATACCTTGCTTATTAACAATAAAACTGGCAAAAAAACTCCTCTGTGGATTATAGAAAGGACTATTCTTGAGGAAAATGGAAAAACCACGATGGGGCGATGGTGGCACAGGTGGTAGAGCGGTTCGTCCTATGATCGCGAGGTCGGGGGTTTGAATCCCGGCTGCCGCATGTGCACACTGTCGTTGTGTCCTTGGGCAAGACACTTCACCCACCTTGCCTGTGTGAATGTAGTGAGAGAGTGAATGTGTGGTGGTGGTTGGAAGGGCCGAGGGCGCAGATTGGCAGCCTCGCTTCTGTCAGTCTACCCCTGGACAGCTGTGGCTACAATAGTAGCTTACCACCACCAAGTATGGAGTGAAAGAATAATGCCATGTAAAGCGTCAAAGAGTGTCCAGAAAAGCGCTATATAAAAGCGATGCATTATTATTATTATTATTATTATTAAAAACAAATCTTCAGAGACCATCTGAAGTTCATCAACAAATGTAAAACAGTCATAGTTCTGAGTGTCAGTGCTGAGAATGGAACCTGGTGTGCAGAGACTTACCTCCCGCAGAGTTGATGACCAGCCCAGAGAACAGAAGCTCCACATTTTTATATCCAAAATAGAACGTCATGGCCTAAAACAAAGCACAGTTTTGTCTTGGTTTAGTCCTGGTCCAGCCCTGACTGCTGTTTCATAAAACTGGCTTACTCTGTAAGCTAGGCTTATTTGGTCTGGCTTACTTAGTTGTCATTCATTTCATAAACCAGGCTAGGTTTTCTGAGTCAAACTGGGATGAGCGCGGCTAGATAAACCCTGAACAAGTGTGGTGAAACGGACAAAGCCTGAACTCATGCGTTTCTGCTTAGGTAAGAAAGAGGTCTGGCCGTAAGCCTTGCTTTACTGAGCCAGTTTTATGAAACACCCCTCTGGTCTCATACCATGCCCATGTGTTCTTGCCCGCCTTCGTGTCCGCCTTCATGGCCGCTGTGCGTGGTGTGAGCAGGGGGAGGGGTCATGGCATGGTGGTCGTGGCCACTGTGGTCCATGTGGGCGTGGTCCATGTCTGAAAAAAAAAACATTTAAATTTTAAAACTTCCATAAACCCGCTTCAGTCCAATATACTGTACATTGTACAGACTCAAAACACCAGCCCACACTCTGATATACGTCACACAGACTCAAATCACCAGCCCACACTCTGATATACGTCACACAGACTGAAATCACCAGCCCACATGGACTCCAAATTATTTTAAGTTATAAAAATACAGAGGCCAAGTTTCCAATAGTATTTTAAAATAAGGCTTACATAAAGCTGTAAGAGCCTTACACGGCGGCCCAGCAGTGTTACGACAATACGATCCGTATTAGTACATAAATATTGCGTTGTTGAACGGTACCATTGTATGAAGTCTGACACAGTGATTCCTAGATTGTGAATCCTTCACAGACAATGGCAATTAAGTCTATTCTGATAATGCTCACAATTAGTTTTGAAAATAAAGTTTTTACAGAACGCCCAGTAAAAGAGAGTATTGAAACTTTTCAAATGAGAATTTAGTTCAGATCCTAGTTTCAGTATCGACCATTCTCTGGGTATTGTATATTTTGACAACCTCACTGCCGCCTGGTTTAGTCCTGACTCAGTCCTGGTTTAGTCCTGGCTCAGTCCTGGTTTAGTCCTGGTTTAGTCCTGGTTTAGTCCTGGCTCAATCTTGGTTTAGTCCTGGCTCAGTCCTGGTTTAGTCCTGGCTCAGTCCTGGTTTAGTCCTGGTTTAGTACCGGCTCAGTCCCGGTTCAGTCCCAACATCTGGTCCTACCGTGTAGCTGTAGACTCTTCTCTTCAGACTCCTGTCTGTCTAAAATGTGTCCAAAACTGAGCACTTCCCATCCTTGTGACATCATCTGCATCACACCATCACCATGGAAACCACATCCAGACCCCGCCGTAATGTGATTGGCTGTTGAGCCCTGGGGCTAAATGAGCGCTTCAACCAATCAGATCATGGTATTAGGACTCTCACATAAAGGTCAGTGTCAATAAAGGATTTATATGGGGACATCATCTGCAGACCCCACACAGGAATCAATCAAACTTTTAATATGTTTTTAATGCATTCAGAAAAAAAAATGCTTTTTTTTTTTAATCCATAAACCTCTGATAGTAGGCTGTGTCTTGTTGAATCTCCAGTTTAACAGGATAAACTCACTATTGGGTATATCAACTACAATCAAGCCAATTTTGAAACAAATCTTAGATGGTCCAGCAGGTCTTTTAAACTTTATCCATGGTTGTTAATTCTACTTTATAATTTTTTAAAATTTTTTATTACCACGTATAATTTAATTTGGGATAATAAGGATTTTGGGGCTTTCAAGCACCGTGATTGGAAAAATAGCACCCAAATTTTACATTATACATATGTTTTTATACATTTATTAAAGTGCTGTTCCACTTTAAAAGGAATAGGCCACTGTTTTCCATACTGATGATTATGTTCTTACCTGAGCTTAGACGAGTTGATGCCTTGATGGTCTTTGTGCATGCCCTCAGTTCCATAAATAGACTGAAGCTGTTGTTAGCAGTAGCTTCTACTACCGTATTCCTTTGGGGGAAAACTGGGCTCTTCCAAGTTTTCCCTATATGTTTCTGTGATCAGTTACACGATCCAAATATAGTTACACAAAATTAAACCTGTTGATTTTCTAAGCTGATAAAAAGTGGCACTATATTGTAAGGCGTAATAACACCCCAGGAGCACTTCGAAGTCTGCGCAGTAATATCTTCACTCCTACTGTGAGAGTGGAATAGGGAAAAAGTGGAAGAGTTTGGTGGCTTCTAACTTTTTTTCCCAGTTTTTCCCCAAAGGAATACGGTAGCAGAGGCTAATGCTAACAACACAGGGCACGCACAAAGACCAAGCCGGGTACACATCAACTCGTCTAAGCTCAGGTAAGAACATATCTCAGCATGGAAAATAGCGGCCTATTCCTTTTAATCAAATCCCCTTCTGTGGGCGAAAGAGAAACTTGTTTGCACTTTGCGAGCCAAGGACCGACAACATCAAAAACCTTTAAGGACAGAGATGTAGGTACCATGTCAGCAGGGCTCCATGACGGTTTCACCTCAAAACTTTCACATCCTGCAGGCTGACAGGACTGAAAAAGGACCACGAGCACGGGAGATGATACAGTACATAAGCCGTTTGAGGGACTGATGCTAGCCCCGATGACTTTCAAAGGTTATTTCAGTCCTCCTGGTGCGTGTAAACAGTAGGGGTGGGGGATATTGACAAAAATTAATAGCTTGACATCAGTATTCAGACGCTATTTTTGCAATCCTTCAAAAAAATGAGCGCAAACTGGCAAAGAAGGTCCAGTTGGCCTTTTGACTTGCTGCATCAGGCCTATTACTGTATAGATGTACCAGCACATAAAGATATGAGACATTATTGATGTAAACATGAACCAAGTTACTGTACTAAAGTCATATTTATTGTAATAAAAGAACAGTTTTAAGTTCTTTTCTATTCTTTGTACCTTTTTTTTTTTTCCATATAAATTCAAATTCATAAATAACTTTTATTCATCTCCAGAGGGACAATTAGAACACAGCACACAGAGCAGTTTGCACATTATTAACTTAATTATTGACTTATTTTATAACCAACATATCTTTTTTTATTTTAACAATTTTGTCCTCGTAACAAACGGTAACTGGGCTAATGGCCACTTGGGGCGCTCTAGTGGAAAAGGCATGTGTTTACCCTATGGGGCGAAATGCCTGGCTGTGTGGAATGCCTGGGCCTACCCAAACTAGAGCGCAAGACAACCGCAAACAACGCACTTTGACTTTTCTAGCAGCTGTTTTATTAATTGTTACATTACATCATTTTTGGATTGTTGCTGCAACTTGTGATGTGATTTAAGATGCAACATAACACAGGTAAGGACTCCGTAGCTGTATTGCAAATCGACTTACTCTCCTGTTAGAAGGATGTAGTGTGCGTTATTCGTTTATCTCAAACTGTCGTCAGCTCTTTTCTTGTTTGGGGGGTTGGATTGTACAAATTATGAAATATTCAATATTCCAATTTTCAATCAATCAACAATTTGGATATTATCGTCTAAGTAATATATCGCCCACCTCTAGTAAACAAGCACATAAGGAGCCAACAGGGCATAGTGCCAAACAGGACTTTGGGGTTTTTCTTACTACATGAAACAAGATTAGAGAAGTAAGCTGAGCAAGCCTGCTTTACCATTTCATTTGCTCTGGTATCATTTCTTTTAAAGGTGAAGCCTATGCACTTCTAATTTAGTGGCTTTCCACCGGCGCTCCACTTTCTGGCAGCTTCTTCAAAAGCTACACATGGTTTCAATCATCAAGGGGCAAGGCTTTTTGAAGCAAACCAAAACAATTTTTAGCAGGTGCTACAGTGTCCAAAACAGTCAAACAATGGCTATTGAAGCTCGTCGGTGAATGGTTCAACATCCTAACTATGTATAAATTAAGTGAGGTCAAAAGATGTAGCAAAACCACTAATTGCGGAT
>OMNZ01095731.1:0-14535 GCA_900303255.1 Lesueurigobius sanzi
GGAACAGTTCATTCAGTGCCTCTCTCCTGTTTTTGATGTTGGAGGTGGGCGGTATGTAGACAGCCACAAGCAGGACGACAGTAAATTCCCTGGGCAGGTAGAAAGGCCGACATTTAATAATCATAAACTCCACGAGGGGTGAGCAGTGTTTGCAGACCACGGCAACATCGCGGCACCAGGCGTCATTGGTGTAGACACAGAGTCCACCTCCACGCGTCTTACCTCCCTCGGAGATCTCTCTGTCAGCTCTGTAGCAGGACAGCCCCTCAAGCTGGATTCCACTGTCTGGTATATTATCGTGAAGCCAAGACTCAGTGAATATAAAAACATAACTGTCTTTCACCATCTTCCATGAGGAGCGTAGCAGACGAATATAATCCATCTTCGTGTCCAGTGAACGTACATTAGCCAGAACAATAGTGGGGATAGAAGGCCTGTGTGGTTTAGCTGTGAGTCGTACGCGGATACCTCCACGTTTGCCCCTTTTTTGTTTCCTGTAGCGCCTCTTGTGGCGCCTCCATGGCGCTGCAGGTGCGGGGGGCTCTCGGTGACCTGTCAGTGCTTCAGAAGATGATATCTCTGGATTTGTAGACCTCAAAAACTGCCCAAAAGCCTTTAGCTTGGATGCTAGCTGTGTGTTTACATTTAAAACACATCCTCTGTCTATCGCTATCAAACAGCTACGGCAATAAAAAATATGGCTAACTCCACCAAAATATCCCGAGCAACAGTGTGTGTCACAAAAAGCACACCTGCAATTTGCAGAAAAGCAAGGAAAGGGAGAAAAGGTCTCCCCGTCCATAGAGAGAGAGAGAGCCGCTGCATGCTGCCGATGCGCCGCCATGGTAACCCATAAGATGGCTCGTTACCTCTGTATTGTCTCACCCTGAGCTAAGTTCTAAGGTTGTTGACACTTCTTTATGGCCTTGCTCCGCCCAGTAGTCCAGGCTCATTAGCATGACAGTGGAGATGGTTTTACTCTAAGGTTGTTATTGTCAATCAGTTTCTGTCTCAGTAAGTTGTCATAGATTGGGTCCAACTTATATCCCGGAGTGCTCCATTGGGATTCATCGCTGGATTTTCTTTTTTCACAAATATGGCCTCTTTGACACTTCTCTCAAACCATCTAACTCATCGAAAGAAAGTAGATGGTTTGAGAGAGGTGTCAAAGAGACAAATTAAGTATGAAAAATCCATCCGAACAAACCGTCAAAGTATACAAAGTACAAGAGTGGAAAGTTTGGAGTCTAAAACGTCTAAAAAATGTTGTCCGTCGCAATGTGAGAAAAATGCATGAGAAAATGGTCATTGAAGTTACAATTTTGCAGGGTCAGTGCAATCATTACAAGCATTCCTTATTGTAAAGATTAGGTCAAGAAAGTTTATATGTTAAGAGAGAAAACTGGCCCAAAACCTGAACATTTTGCCTGCAGTTCCTCCCCTTAAAGATAAAACATCAGCACAAAGTCACGTTTCCCCCAAAATGAATATCAGATAAAGAGAGCATCACTCAGACCACCACATTATTTTTCAAATCTGCGAGAAACACCGATATTGCCATGGAATGAATAGTTTCCTAACAATTAATGTGCTTTAAAGTGCCACCAAAAGGAATGATTGTGATATCCTTTGCTGTTTAAACCAAAGTGCTGCGTTTAACTCTTGATTGATTGGAACTGTAAGTGCTGGCAACATCTCTTTCACACTTTTCTTCGCTTGTTACAGTCTGTACTGTACTGTATTAACACTTTGTCACATTTCTCCAACTCTTCGATGCTTGATCAACAAGATCAATTAGCAGCTTATCGAGACGAGGACGCTTCAAGCTTACACTGAATAATCCCTCATATAACCCTTCGAAATGAAAAATGAAAATCTATACAGCCTTCTGATATACAGTATAGTGTATTTTTAGTTTGGCCGTGTTTTAGCATGATCTCCTGTCAGTGGAGCGTGCTTTAGCAGCATAACTGAACACATACCATGCTAATTAAAATGAAAAAGAAAAAAAAAACAAAAACCCACAGCCCCACTTCATGTTCATAGAAAATAATTGCTTATTCAAAGACCCAGAGTTACTGAAGATTGAGAAATGTCTTGAAAATGATGCGCGTGAAGCCAGATGACCTCCCAGACATGTGTATATTTGGCGGTGTTTTGATAAAAGCTAACTGAATGTTTAAACTGTAGTTGTCTCCCGTTTGCCGCCGCGGGTTAGACCTGACACCGTGAACTCTGAAAGGGGAGCGTGTTGTTTTTTCATTAGGAGGCTGTGGGGAAGTCAACTCATCTATTATTTACTTTCAACATACACCATCAATGTTTCGCACGAATGGGCTTTGTTCAAAAACAGATTGACATTTAGCTTTCGTTTCAGTTGCTTATGGGATGGCGGAGATTTCTTTCATTTTTAATGCAGGGGGTCAGTTTAGAGAAAGTCCCTGTTACCAGTGTCTTTCTGGTGACCTTCAGTGATAAAGGCACATCCAATGCTTTTTGCACGTCGATTATTGGCTGTCCTTTGTCAACAGCACACTTAAACGTCAATAGTTTCACGCTTACCTTATTTGCTCTTGCGAATATGCTTGATTTGATCATTGGCAAGGGTGTGGGAAGTAAATAGATGATGAAGATTTAAGGTAAGAGTCCGCACAGCAGTTAGAGCTCCCAATGTCTTACTTCTTCGTACACCATATGTGACGTTTCGGGCCACACACCCTTCATTCATAACTGCTGTGCGGACCCTTACTTTAGATCTTTGTTATCTCATTTTGGATCCAGCGCACATGTTTAGCTGCCTTTGGATGTGCATGTCTATTTCTTTTTAGTCAAGTAAATAGATGATGGGGCTTGCCAAGTTTTTGTCAAATGATTGTTATGTGGTGAACGTGCTCTTTGGTTGCGCTGCAAGATGTAAAGACTCCTTGTGATCGGCTCGACTCAGATATTTTCGGGATCAATGACGTGCCTGCACTGGGGTTTAAGGCGGGACGTAGCACCAAATGCCCTGCTGAAGAATAACAAATCCGAGGTGGCATCCGAAACAGATGCCCGAGCCACCTCAGTACCTCTCGACCTCCCGCACCAGCTCAGGCTCCATCCCCGCCAGCAATTGACTCTATTTTAGCTGAAATGCTACAATTTCTACTTTGAAAAGGGAAAAGCAAGGAGACGTTTGTGCTTTTCTCCGACTGGAATCTGCAAAAGTACTGTAGGCGGGTACTAACAGATGCTTCACCCAGTTATCCTGAAGTATAGAGGTTTGGGAAAAATTATGGGAATTTTGCCACCATTTTTTTGTTCTATCATGGCAGTCAACTACACAACAGGCCCCAACTATCCTGAAGTTATTTGTCCATCTAGCTTCCCTTAGTTCTACAGTTAGCAGTTTGTTGTTTGGACCGGTAAGATGGCTCCTCAACCACATACACATCAACACAATCTGCTGGCCACGCCCCATTACGTGACATCACACTCCAAAGCTCTATTGCTGTGACGGTCCCTCCCTTTCACGAGTGGATTGGGCGAGAGCCTTCCCAGATTGATAATGTGTAGAACTCAAATCAGAGTGCTACGCCTATCAATCTGACACACACCCGGTTAGCTCTTTGGTGTTAAGGTAGCCTGGTCCTACCATACCCTCGTACTCATTTCGTACAGAGGATCTGGCCCTACGCAATTGATCTCCGTTTTGAGGTGGGAGGAGTCAACTCCTTTTAAAGTTTGAAACGATTGGATCTGATTTTACCCAATCACTAGCCTGGCCTTTGCCATCCGTATTATCATTTCCTGCATATGCCTGACGTCACCTACAACACCCGCCTCCCCCGCTCGCTGAATGGTCCGACTCAATTCAACCGATGTTAACGCAGCCACTGAGAGCAGACCCAGACGTACATGTAGGGAAATAAAAATTGACCGGAGTTTACGGATGGCTAAGGCCAGGCTAGTGTTAAGGGAGCAAAACGAAAGAAAAGAAAAAAAACCTAAACATTCATGCATCACAAAGTTACATTTTCTATAAAGAGGCTTTAAGGGTGTTAAAATATTTTATAAACATTGCATTCTGGGTGTTAATCTCTCTCACACAAATCGGCCAACAAAACAGGCTTAATTCAATATTCAAATCCGACCTCTTCACTCCCTGACAAAGGCCCTACTTCTATCGAGACGCGCATGATTCCTTAAGCAAATAGCATGGTGGTGACCTTTATTGTTTGTTAGCCCTCTGTAAACATCCCGGTGAATGTGAATAAGTGTGAATGAGTAATGCGTTGTAACCCATATAACATTACGTGTGTTTGAACTCGTGGAGAAGTGATCCTCGAGGCAATGCGCCCACTGATCCCTGGTCTGTGTGCGCACATGTGTAGAGCATGGCAATTCCTCAGTCCGCTGCTTCTCTCCTCCCTCTGGGCTCGCTTTTGTCTATAGAAATATTGAGAAATGAGGAGTAGTAGTACCCATATGGTCCTTCAGAAAGCAGACCCATAATGAGAGCTCTCATTAGGAAGAGAACCTCTGGACCTTCCCTTTTAAATTACAACTCTGGTACAGAATGCTGCACTTGTAAAGGCTAACTAAAGCATTGAGCCGCTCGGTGTCCCCTCTCTGAACTAACGTATGCATATACTACATTGACCACACTGCCCCTTTATATAACTGTGTTACAATTCGATGCGTGTACACATCCACTGCCTCCAGCGGTCCTCAGCCTCTCCACCTTTCCCCACAGCCTCGTCTTGCTGCTCTAGTCATTCACTTTCTTTTTGTCGCTAATTCTTAAGAGGGAGATAAGCTTATGACTGTAAATCACTTTTAGATTGGCTCATGATCCACAAGTCCTGTCTTTAGGTCTATACTAACATTGAGGGCAGGGACAGGTGGGGGACAGACATGCTGAATTATTGGTCACATATCCGTATCGTGGAGCGCTCTGCTTGCTTTGATAGCACTGCAGCAGGACCTTTGTGATATCCCCTTTATCTCAGGACAGTGTTTAAATCACAGTGGGCTATCTAAAACAGTTTGATGTCCTGTGAGAGCGTATGTAGACTAAATGCTGAATGAAAGTGTGCAAGACTGTAAGATAAGAGAGATAAGATAAGATAAAACTTTATTGATCTCACAATGGACAAATTCACTTTTACAACAGCTGTTAAGACAGGATCACACAGGCGGGTGCAGAAAAAGATACAAAATGTGCCATCAAAGAAGAAGACAAGCCTGTACAACAGGTGATAGTAATAATCATAGTAATAATAGTACAACGTAATAAAAAATAAAATAAAGTAGTGTCTCTCTAGCGCTATGTTAAAGAATTGACAAGGGAGGATGAGATGAGGAGAGAAGAGAAGAGGAAGGAGCCCGCACTCTTGATGGTGTTGGTCCAGGTACATGAGTGGAACACATTAAGCTCTAAGTTGTGCTGGTTCTGTCAATCAAACTCCAGAACAAAAGTAGAAAGTGCACAGACTCGGTTTCAGATCAGGTCCAAATGTTCCTGTAATGGTTTGGGTCTGAGTCAACAGCAGGAACAATACAGTTTTAATAGTTACTTGAGCAAGCTATTTTCTTACTTCACCAAAACATTTTGAGCTTCCCAATTCTTCACAAGTATGAGTTTTAAAGGCGCGTCTCACAACTTTCAGGGAGCAGTACTTGCACAAACAACAACTTGCCTTCAAGTCTAGTTATTTTTTTAAATGTATTTACATATATTTTATGTATGTATTTATTTGGTTGAGACACGAGAACCATGCATGTAAACCCACCACTCAGGATTGACACACACTTACAAACTCACTCTCATTCATTCAGATTTTTTGTACATGTTTTTAGTGGTAGGGGAAACCTACGCAGTCACGGGGAGACTATGCAAACTCCACATAGAAAGGCCCCGTCCGGCCTGGGGATCGAACCCAGGACCTTCTAGCTGAAATGACGCACAAATGTTTAGAGTTGTAACTAATGAATATTTAGGTAATAGATTAATCGGCCAGTTGTTTTTACGATGAATCAGTTGGCAGCAAAAGGTGCATGGAAAGTATCATTTTAAAAAACATTTTGCCACATGAAGCTAAAGTGACGCCGTTTGAGGACGTCTTCATAGAGTAAACTTAGGGTATGATGCTCTTTGTACAAGTTTCACATGTCATTCCTCATTTGAAAGCTAAGATATTTAAGGGACTGGCAGGGCTGCTCCCTACTTGAGTACTTGAGTGTGTAAATTCAGTCTGGGATTGAGAAAGTGACAGAGCGAGTCCTCATTCTGCTTTGAGTAGATTTTGGTCCGAGATTTATCTCATATTTGTAACACTCAGAGCTAAAATATTTGAAAAAAAAAACTATTTTTTTCACAAAAATCACAACATTTTGATTCTTCTTGTAATTCAAAATCTTGATGTAATTCTTGTCTGTTCTAGTCCACTTTGCTAGACCTGTAACAATGAAGCTTATTCTATAACGCATTCCCCACAGATGTGTTTAAAATATTCTCTTGCTAGAAGTGAAAGCGAGGACTGTGAAAGTAAATTTTGATTTGATTATTTTTTACATAATATAACCCTGTAGCTACTCCTGCTAAAAACAGTTTGTAGATCCTGTTCTCAACAATAGACGGTAAACTCACATAGACCCGCGGCCATCAATGAGGACCTTCATTAGGAGCGGGATCCTCTTGACTTGCTCCTTCTGTATTACAGCGCCGTGGCAGGATTTTGTGCTTGTAAATGCTACCCAAAGGACTGAGCCTTGTCCCCTCTCAGCGCTAACACATGCAGATCCGTCCTACCTAGCCCTGTGCCACAGCAGTCATTTCAGCAGTTTGTGGCTGAGATGAAAGCCGCTGCAGAAGTCAAGTGTTTTTCTCCTGGTAAAGTCGGGAGCAAGATGGAGAATGAGCCCTATCCCAAACGAAGACAGGATCATTGGCTCTCATTGGCTTTGATCATCCCGTCTCTGGTTTTTGTAGCCTGCTGTTTTACATCAACAAATTTACAAGCTCTCTGAAGTGAGCACTGTGCCTCAAACCATGTCTTTTTGATGCTTTGTAGAGTGAATAACTAATCAGAGGTATATGTTTCACCAATTAGAACAACAGTAAACATAAAAGTCAAGCTTTATCTATTTATTTATTTGCATTTACTTTTCAGGTCAAGCGCTTTATTGGGTATTTGTGAAGTATAATAGTTCACATTTTTTTTCTAATTTAGGAGGGAGCACTTGGATTATAAATTGACAGTTGTGGTCCGTTTAAAACACCTGCAGTTCCACCGTTGTCCACACGTCTGTCTGTGCAATAACACAGCATCCCTGCGTTCATAATCCAGTAACCCTCTAAATGAACAGACAGCTCTGTCCTGAGCTATAGCATGTCTCTGTTTAACCTAGTGTAAGACAAATTATGAGAAAAATGTCAAATTGGACAGATTTATTTTGGAAATTTAGAGGAAAATATGTGAAAAAATCTCCCTCACGGCTTTAAAATCTAAATAAACGTATTATTTTATTGTTGCCAACATAAAATAGTAGATAGATTTGACTATAATGAATCATGAAAATGTAAACTTTTGATAAATTATCTCAGCTTTTTGTCTCTTTCTGATTAAAACTAACCTTGTTCATCAGTGAATTAAAAAATAATGTATAAAGAGAGCGTCAAACTTTTTATTAAATGAAAGAAGAGACTTGAATCTTAATTTTAGTATCAGATATTTACAGATCACTGTAGCACAAAGTTTTGTTAGAAGTTTGTTGGAATTGTAAGTCACTGTAGTCTTTTGGCCTTTTTTGGTCATTGAATACATTTAGTCACATTTAGCTAACTACTATTCAAACATTTAATCATGTTGCATTTCTTAATGGACCTTTTCAGACCTACGATGCACAGACTCATTCCTACAGTTTGGAATTTGAATGATTTGAGGCTCTTTTAAACAGTTTCATTGGAGGTTTTTATTATTTTCACATAGTTTTAAGATACTGAGAGATTTTGTCATATTTTTAGTGACCATTGACCTTTTTATTTAGAATGCTGCAAATTCTCAATCTTCCAGGTGGTTAATTACTTCTTCCTAGTTAGAAACAATTCAACTCATAAACTGTGTTGCAGATACTGTACCTCCATATTGAATTGGTGAAATGCATTATGGGGCTTCCAGGGGGCAAATAAGAGTTGGCCAGTCTATCTCGCCACATTATTATGAATTAAACAATGATTACTGATGACATTTTCTGAAACTTGCCACTGAAAGGACCCAAACTGTGGAGATGTTTTCCTGATATTTGAAGGTTTATTTAGCTGTCTGATAATATACTACATTTAACAATATTACATTTTTGTGCTTTATTAGCCACCCATATGTGCCGCGGCATGGCGATCGAATGAGTGATTTTGGCTTTTTTGCAGAATCTGTTAGTTGAGATCACGGAGAAGCCTCTCCATCTTTCAGATAACAGTATTGGTATCTTTAAAAGCGTACATTTTGAGTTTGAAATCGGGTAGATTTTCTGGATATTCAGAGGGGCCACGGCACAGTTAATTTCCATACTGGTCCGCATTCCACTTCCTATCATTTCCGACAGTTTTTTCCCACAAAAAGCTTAAATTGCTTATTTTGCGTTGTCTTCATCCGAAGAATTCTCCCATAGAAATCCAAATACGTGCCTTTCTGGCGCTCCTAGTCTCTGTGCATAATCTTCCCAGGAACAACTACTCTGTGTGTAATCTTCATTCAGAAAGCTTCATTGGTCCTGCGAAGAAAGATCTGTGTCAAATCCTGCAGCCCCATGTTAATGTTTCTAGCTCCTTTTTCACAAATGTTGTCACTCACTTGAAAGTGGCCAATGTGCCGTTCTGCACTCCGGTGGTAGTCCCTGGGTAATCCCCGAGGCTCTTGCCCAGGAAGAATGATCCAGGTCCCGTGAAGACCAAGCCAAATCCTGGCCCATGTCTATGGAGTCTCCTGCAATGTTTATCCCCCTTTTACAAACGTTGTCCATATGAAAGAGGCGCCAAGTAGCATGAATGCTAGAACTGCCTGTAATTCAGCCTCGTTCTGCTGCCATTTGAGCATAGAAAACAAACAACTTTTTTTAAAAATAGAAAAAACGTGCTGCATCACCGCGCTACGTCACAGCAAACTGCTTGATTGACAGTCACTTCAGCCAATGACAAAATGGACAACGGAAATGTAAATGAGACCATTGTCTCAAACAAGCCAACTTTTTCAACTTTTTTTTACCTCTTCCAAAGGGCCTATGCTCAAATGGCCACAGCTTCTCCAAATATTATCAGATTTCCATGTGTTTCACATCGTTGGAAAGCTTAGAGACTACACTTTCAGAATCTGTGAATAACTCAAAATGCCCCAGAAGCGACTTGTGTCACTATTCCCAGTGACATGTTAAACTCTTTGCCTTCTGTGCACTTGGGTACTTTACAGTAATTGTATCACCCATTTCATGCTTTACATACTTTTTAAATATCTAAAATCCATTTTTCATCTCCCATTTATAAGAGAAAACCAATTTCCTCTCCTTGCATTCCTCAGCACTGTGTTGCTTGTTACTGATTGCCTGAAGAAAGGGATTGGAAGTCAGACAGGTTCAGAGTAAAATCTAACAGATAAATTATTCTTTCAGCATCGAGATAATAGCTCAACCGCTGTCAGCATCAACACAATCATCCCCAAACCTCTGCAAGCAATAATAAAATGTTTTCTTAAAGCAGAGCAACAAAACTGTGAAATGGGAGAGGTAATAAGCCAGGTAATGTGCTTAGGGTAAACTGCGCTGATCGCAGATAGATGTAAAAGAAAGGTATGCAAGAAAAATGTGGTCTTATTGAGCAACTTGAGAAACTGTTTTGTCCCAATGGAGTAGTCTGTGGCTGTGTCTATCAGTACTTCAGTGTTTTCTAAATCTCACGAAAGGCCTATCATTCCAAACTCTAATGGAGTTGCAATTACAAATATTGATCAGTCACAGAAGTTCGAGCTTCCTGCTTCAAAAAAGTTTAATTTTCTCGACGTACATAGGCACTTCGTTAAGGGCTAGGGTTGGTGACTGAGACTCCACCAGATGTAAATAATGTAAGATCATGTAAATACTAGGTGTGTATGATGATCAATGTATAAGAAAGTTTTAGAAATGTTTGTGTGAGGGCGAATGAGTCCAGGTTTATAAAGGAAAGGCCCAACCAGACCAGGGACTGGAGTTGTGAATTAGCAATAGCTATTATTATTATTATCTCTTTGTGCATCACATCAGCTGCAAACTGTGTTTTGTAACTATGTCTGTCTGCATTGTCCCTGTGAAATAACTAAATAAATAAAAAATAAAATGGGGGGTACGCGAGAGGTTAGCAGGGGGTACTTGGAATAATATCAGATAAATAAGATGAAACAAATTGTATTTTTGATTATTATGGTCAAAGAAAATACATTTTAACTGTCAAGAGTGAGATTTTGACAATATTTAGCTCTTTTACCTGATAAATTGGAGTTTTTGTCATTCACTTTCTAACTAATCAACAAAACCATCGAAGCAGGGGGTACTCGGAGCATAAATGAAAGGCCCGAGGGGTACGTGAGACTAAAAAGGTTGGGAACCACTGCTCTAAATCACACTCTGCCTACACTAATTTAGTCTACAAAAAGGATTGCACAGTCAAGCTGCAGGATCTTCAAGGACTAAATAAAGTAAACGTTTCACAACTAACCCAGTTGCTTCGTCAGGGCTGTGCTGCTGACTCCTCAAGATAAAGCTTACGATCAAGCAACTGGGTAAATTGTGAAACGCTGGATCGTCTTTGGGAAAGCTGGCCAAAGTTCTAGAACACACTTTTTTGCATTTAACTGTTAATATAAATTTTGCTAAAAAAGAAAGGTTCTTGCTGCTGTGTAGACTAGCTCAAAAAGAGTCACGTCATCTCTTCTTCGCGGCTTTGTGATCAGTCTCGGTCCTAATAAATCCATGGCTCGGCTGCTTGCTGAACTGCAAGTGAATGCTGACAGTGCAGTGGAAGTGTGTGCAGGGGCAGCAGTCACTTCCTGGAGGCACTGGTTCACCTCTGCCCTACATATACCAGAGGTTGACCAGGGCTGGGTGAGGGTGAAGCTGTAGCTCAGCATGCAGGATTCATGAGAAATACCCTTGCATGTATGAATAAAGGACAATCACTTTTGGTATCTTTTTGATGAGGAAATAAAATGATAACATTGTTGAAAGCTCTTAATGTTTTTTTTTTTGCATGGCCCTTTAACACATCGAGGGGGATGTGAACTTTGCAGTTGACAAAAAAAGTTCATTCCCAATTTACACCAATTTAGTGACAAAGGACACCCATAAAATCCTGTTAAATGTCTCAGAAGTGTGTGAAAAGTGGTTGGTGAGAGCTACAATTGGATGTGAAGTGGGAGATTGTGGGAAAGAGCCCACTCTGTGACCACAGGCATAGCAAAGTTAATTCAGTGGAGCACCCTTCAGTACATTTCCTCATTAGATTGTAGCAGTTCAATCTAAATGCGGCGCCGAGACCTGTGTGTTTACTGAAAGCACAAAGGAGCAAATATCAGGCCCCGCAAACTCAACATCATCAAACACGGTGCGTTCGGGAGAAACAGGAAATACAATACTTTGTGGCTTTTATGTAAATTTGACATTTGTGGATGTGTCTGGAGCGGGCGGCTCTTTTGTTGACCGTAGATACAGAAGTCGTGTTAGCGCTGAGGCAGCAGCGGCCGAGGCCTGTGGTCCATTATATTTGAGCAGCAAATAGGTAACTGAAATTAAATACCATATACTTTTATGGTTTGTATAAGTGCAAATGAAATACAAAGTATCTTAATGTTTGTGCAAGATCTCAGTCATCCAGGTAGTCTTCGTCATAGACATTGTTGAAATAGCAGAAAGAAGCGAAACGTCCTCAACTCAATCAACTCAGTCCAGTCGATGACTCAAGCTACACTACTTAAACAAATATTACCACTACTAGTACTCACAATTAGGGCTGGGTATCGATTCAAATATCCCAAATCGATTTGATTCACAAGGACCTGATTCGATTTGATTCATGATTCACTTTGATTTTCGATTCAGTTAAGGAATCACTCATGCCAGACATTCTCAGAAGAAGTAATGCACTTTTTAAAATTATTATTCCACTAAAATATGCTTCTATAAATTTAAAAAGCTATAAACCTGACCTTCCATGTGCCATTTGTGTTTATTCTCCATATTTGCATCTTTTAGAAAACAAAAAAAATATGTTTTTTGCGGCAAATCTTACCCGATAGATAGACTTTTGCCTTCCATGTTCTTTTTAAACACAGAGGCAAAAAAACAAAACAAGTTATAGTACCGTTTAGAATCCCTGGGCGATTGCGTAAAGTGCAAACTTTTGGACACAAAATTTCAACGCGACTTTACACCGCCACCCAGAGAAGAACATGGCTGGGCTCATTTTAAATCCGCAAGTCTCTATGATATTTCATTGCATTATTTTTCAACGATTTTCGATTTGATTTTTGTTGAAATAAGAAAAATAAAAACAAATAAATACGGCCTTAGCTATAGTACTGGTGATTATACAGATTGCGGGGCACGGCCTGATCCTGTTGTAATGCTACATCACTCCTAAACTGCACTAACTGCTAACTTTCTACTAAAGAAGCAGAAATAGGTACTTCCCCTCCCACACAGTACAGCTACACAACAACGCAGGTCTCACATGGCCAAAGACGAAACAAAAAACATGTGCAGAGATCGCACAAAAGTGAAAGTGTTTGAAGAAACAACGCAAGATTGCAACAACAGTTTACTTTTAACAATTGTTAGTAAAGCATCTCTGGCCTCCCTTTTCCATTTGAGTAGAAATCCTAACGAAACACTCATGTTGCTTAGTGCTCCAATATTTGGAGGAAACTGCAGGTCATTTTTTCACCATCAGCAGTTAGCTACTTACGAAGCTGGATTGATTTTGCGAACTAGAAACAACTGAACATTTACCGCCATCTACTGGACTAGACTTGTAATTGCTAGTGAGCACTGCAGTAGGTTTTATTTTCTGCGGATGGAGCCAGTTGGCGATTAAAGCTCACCAAGCTTTTTTAATATTGAGATTTGATTAAAATTTGATTAATTGCCCAGCCCTAATCTATAGTTACTTCAGTAGCAGATGCACAACTTTAGAAAGAAAGTTTGAGTTATAACTTTGCTTTTCTCTCAAAATAGTTCTCATCAATATGAAGCATATGTGGTCTCTTCTTTTGATTAATACTGTAGGTGAGTGAACACATAAAATCTTTTGAGTCAAATTCATTGTTATAATCAAACAAATGTCAGCTCCTTTTGCCAATCTAATCCAAAACCAGAAATAGCTGTACTCATGACTGGTATTCACAAAAAACATTATTTTATTATTTCAATCTCTGCTTCTAAGAACTCCTAAAAGAAAAGATTGTAGACTGAATAGAAACAAAAAATTACGTTTTCAAAGGTCAGGCAACTTTACTGAAAAGGAAATATCCATGTTTGGTGCCTGGCTGCTTGTCCTTTTGTGTTATTTACCTGAATTGAGCTTTTCAGTTTTAAAGGCAGTGGCAGTAGCTTTGATATCATGAAGGGCATCACAGCAATTAGTCAGCACTATGTCCATAAGTAGCCTAAGATGTCCAATTATCTATCCCCCGCTTCAAGTCTTTTCATGCTCAGTGCACCAAAAGCCATGAGCCGTGAGTCACGAAACTGGTCTGGGTTTATCATTTAGTCTGTGAATCCGAATGGGACATTTTCAAAGCCCAATAAAATATGCTAAAATCAACTGCTGTTTATTCCCCTACTACTCTGCCATGTATTATGCATGCATCATTACTTTCAATATCTCTTTTTACTGCTTCTACTTAATAACGTCATAAAGAGCCTCAGTTTATATTCTCATTACCAATTCAGTAGTTTTTTTTTTACCTTAAAGGCACAACTTTGTATGTATACATGGAGAGGAATATGCTTCTGTTTGCATCATAACTTCATTTAATTCCAAATTTTAAGCTTAAGATTAGAGATGCACTGATCCAGCTTTTTTGCTTCTGATACTGATACTTGGGGTTTGAGTATATTGGACCTCATTCACGAAACAAACTTACTAACAAATTTGTTCGTAACGCCTTCGTAGGGCGGTTTTTGGGATTCACAAAATTTGTTCTTAGCGGAAAACCTTTGTCTGGACGAACGAATCCTACGAACAGTCAGGAGGACTCGTACGCGCAAAAAAATGTCCAGTTCTGTACACGAGCTCAACATGGAACTGGAGTCTTGTTTCGATGTCTTTATAAGTAGTCCAAAAACATTTGAAAGAAAAAGTGCACCGTCTTGATTAATTTCAAGAAATATGTAAATATAAGTATAATTAACGACATAAACCTTATGTCCGCTCAGAAATAACTTGTTCTTAATTTTAGTTTTCTTAATAGCAATCATTACAGCTAAAATGTACATATTTGCAAATAATGCCGACGCTTATAAATAGGACTA
>OMNZ01095733.1:0-22828 GCA_900303255.1 Lesueurigobius sanzi
CATCTCCATCATGGACTCCTTCCGCTTCCTGGGCTCCACCATCACCCAGGACGTCAAGTGGGAGCCTACCATCAGCTCCCTCATCAAGAAGGCTCAGCAGAGGATGTACTTTCTGCGGAGACTGAGGAAACTCAACTGGCCGCCCAAGATGATTGTGGATTTCTACAGGACCACCATCGAGTCCATCCTCCATCGAGTCCATCCTCCTCCATCACTGTGTGGTACGCTGGAGCCACCACTAAGGACAACACAGACTGTAGCGCATCGTGCGTGCTGCTGAGAAGGTGACTGGCTGTAAACTTCCATCTCTCCAGGACCTGTATGTCTCCAGGACCAGGGGGCGTGCAGGTCGGATCACAGCTGACCCTTCCCACCCTGGACATAAACCCTCTCCCCTCAGGGAGGAGGCTACGGTCCATCCGGACCATGACCTCCCGCCATAAAAACAACTTCTTTTCCTCCACTATTAGGCTCATGAACACTCAATAACATTCAATACCTTTGCATCAGACCCATTAACACTTAATAACTCTGTATCAGACTAATGTAAACTGAATAACCTGTCCCATTTGCACTGCTCTATATGTGGTATGTCCACACTCACATTTGCTGCTAATCTGTAATTAACCATTTATGCTGCTGTCTCGTATTGTGTTAAATCACTATTTTTACACGAGTACACCAAAGAAAATAGTCTGTGAAACCTTCATTGACAATGGCAATAAACTCTATTCTGATTCTGATTTTGGTCATTTCCTGTGGAGCAGTGGAGCGCCACTAGTCACATGCAACTCCATCGGCTGCAGCCAGACCCTTCTCGACTACACTGGGAATAAAATAGGCCTAAATTTGACACTGTCTAAACCAGAACAACCTCTGTGACCCAGTGAAGAAGCCCCAGTACCATCAGTACATGTACCGCAGTGTGAGAAACACTGTCGTGGATTGGCCTTTGTCCCTCTTTTGGACGGTGCAGGTGACTTTACACTGCATCCTTTAAAAGACTTGGTATGTGATATAGACTTTGGGAAAACGGCTAAGATTACTGGAATTTGTGGCACATTCCATAATAATAAACCAATGGAGATTTTAAAATGTACAATTCTGAGGTTCACATAAAAGCATTAGTGTTAGAATCTAAAATCTAACATTGTCAACAGTTAGATGACAGCTAATAAATATTTTTTTTTACTACTTTTTATATTGTTTTCAGCAATATACTTAGGAAGGTACTAGCAAACATGTATCTATGGTTATAGTTTACCCCTAACACCCCCTTTCTATAGTAATGTTTAATGTATAACATTCCATCTTGAACTGTTGTTGATAAAAGAATCTCCAAAGGCAGTTCAAATGTTAACAGAGGGAGAAATGACCATTTCAGGTATAAGAAAACCTCTGAGGAATTTTTTGTTAGTGTTATTTATTAAGCTCATTGTCAAAAGGAAGTGCTTTGTTAACGCATACACCCCAAAGTGCATTGGCCTCTTATCCTGTATTCATATTATTATTTCTGGCTTTTTGCCCGACAGGTGGGAATATAAATCTGCTGCAAAGTCTGAAAGAGTGAAATGTGAAGTTATAAGTCCCTCCTTCAGACCTAAACAGTTTTTAACATTCGTCATAAAGTAGAACTGACATACAGCTGTAAATTATTGACACTGTGATGACAAGAAAACTAAATTAATTGTACTTGTTAAAAAGTAAAAAAGAAAAGAAAAAAGAAGTCCATCTGAGCATGATAGGACCATTATTTTCTACAGCAATTCTCCCATCTCTGCTTCCATTGAAGCTACTAAACAATAGCTTCCTCTAATGAGTTGTAGCTGCCTCTGTGGCTGCCTGCTCCTCCTCAGCCTCTGCCTGATTCTCACAAACATTTATCTTCCTGCTCTGCTCTCTTAACCTTATTTTAGCAGCAGCCGCTCTCCCAGCAGCTCATGGGCCAAACCAAACACAGAGGGCTTTATCCCTTATCACCACACTGAGCTGATGCCGCCGCGCAAAGGGCTATGTCAATGAAACAACAGGCCTTTGAGTGGGAATAATTACTAACACTGTCTCCTATAGTGTATGCACATTTCCTAAACATATGTGGAGGCTTTACTGGCTGATTTGGAACTGGGTCAGACTCTGCTCTTTTCACACAGCTCAAACAACGCCTCAAAGATGCAGAGTGGCTCAGCGGAAATAATATTCTGATATCATGTTGCAAATGTTGTCCCCTTTAGAATTAAAAGGTTCTGATATTTTTGTTGAAATTGAGTTATTCACATCCCCAGTCCCCTTCTAAACACTATATCAGATTATTGTAGTTTTTTTTTCATCAGCAAAAACACAATACCCATTTCCATTTTTATATGAGTGGACAAAACTTTAAACCTAAATATCTCACAATACAGATTAAACCTTATAATTCCAAGGAGACTATTTATCTATTCTACTCAATACAGTTGGTACATTACTAAATTGCTAAACTTTAGCCTGTTGGTTAATATGGTTCAGGGTTGTGTCATTGAGCAAGACACTTCACACATCTTTCCATCACATCTTGAATATGTGATACAGTGTGCTGGTCAGCTGTGCTCAGCTCCACAGAGACCCACAGGAAATCATTCCTGCCTGGCAGATGTCTTCAAACTATACTGAAGAAATAACAGCAGTGTGCACATCCTACTTCACTGTAAATAGTTTAGTTTATTTAATTTATCTGAGAAGGACCACATAAGGAGCATTAATTATAAAATATTAAACGTATATAAGTTATATTTTGTTAAGCTTACATTTTAATTGCATGTGTGCTTATATTCTGCAGTTTTATTTCAGAAGTCCTCATGGTTTGTTGTATTTTATTGCTTAGATATTTATTTATTATTTATTATATATATATTTGAAATTTCAAAGCTGGTTTAATGTCTTTTCTGTATTTGTCAAGATATTTTCTCCAACCAAAACAATACAATAAAGTAATTCTGATTTTGATTGAACAGCCAAATACACTATTCATAGAGAGGTACTACATGTATTATTATGGGATCCTATAATAAAGTTCTATCGCCCAGTTTTTTCCTCTAAAGTAAAAGCGACATGCTTTTCCTGGGAGAAGAGCGGTTGTTATGATTTAAGCTCTGAGCTTGCTTTGCTACAGCTGTCAGGTTCAGACAGCACACTTATATTCCTGAGATGAAAAGGGGCTGCACTGATGGAAGCTATTCTTGTATTGGTAAAGGAAAGCCTCCAGATGTCACCTTTGGTATTTTCCTGGCAGTGAAAACAGACCCACCCCATTGCTTCTAACCTCGCGATGACCTCCCTAAAGACCTCTGTGTTGTGAAGCACTGTCAACTTAACCTCCATCTATTCTACAGGAGGGTAGCTCTGATACAAAGAAGTAACCCGAGACCCCCATCCCACATGCATTAACTTCACATACGCGAATGATACGTAAATCAGATTTGCATGCACAGCTCCACACTCCTTTATTTCCCCTTCATTTCCCCTTGTGCTGCATGGTTTCTTGTCCAAAAAACGCAAACTGGATAAAGATTTATTCACCAAAACCCCATATGAATGAGGTGGGTAATTTCATAGGCAGTTCTGTTGAAGGGTGTGGTGCTACTGCTTCCACAACCTGGACGGGCCTGGGTGTTTTTGGGTTGGCTGTCTGGCCAACACATGTCAAGGTCTGGCACCGAGAAACTGACCAGGGTGTTCCTCAGATAACTGTGGGAAAAACTCAAAACTGGACACAAGTAGGTTTTCTCACATTTAGCATCAAATTGGCCATAAGCTCCCATTTCATTTTGTGAAAAGTGAGGTTGGAACAAAGGTGCTTTGAGGATTCCTACAACTACAAAGTCTCCCAATGGATTATTGCATTGGCTTTTGACCATTTTATGAATTGTAAACAATATGGCTCAAAAAATCCCAATGAAATTGCAGATTATGTATCAACAACATGCTACAATTCTTGAGCCAATTGATTGTCATTAACTGTTGATTGAGTAAACTGGATAGGATTGAGTGCATCATGGTCCAGGTTGGTGAACCAACGATCAGGGAGGCTCAGCGCAGATTCTGCATGTGGAGCACATTTACCCCGACTCTCCTGTTATTGTTCTTGGTGACTTTAATAAGGGGAATCTGAGCCAGGAACTACCCAAGTACAGACAGTTTGTTAAATGCCCCACCAGAGAGGAGAATACTCTGGATCACTGTTACTCTTCTATAAGCAACACCTATCGCGATGTGCCCCGTGTAGACCACGTGATGGTCCAACTCATCCCCACATACAGACAGAGACTGAAGCTCGCGAAACCTGTAGTGAGGAAAACTAAACAGTACATCACTCAGGCAGTCGAGGAGCAGCGCACGTGCTTGGAGACAACAGACTGGGAGGCGTTCAGGAATGAATACATGGACATTGTGACATCATACATCCACTTCAATCAGGAGCGCGTCATACCAGAGCGCTCCTGAGTGAGCTACAATAACGACAAACCCGGGAGAAGGAGGCAGCGCGAAATAGCCTAGACAAGGACAGCTACAGAGAGGCCAAATACTGTTTTAGCATGGAGATGGAGAAAGCAAAACAAGCGTATTCAGCCCGGCTCCAAGACTAAGTGACTGCGAAGGACTCTGCCGCAGTCACAACTTTGTGTAGGTGTAATGTGGGGTAGACTGATGGGAATGTGTCTATCAAAGGCCAAAGATGACCACTCATGCACCACATTCCTACACAGGCGAGGTGGGCATTAAGGTGTCTTACCCGAGAACACAGTGCACAGTGAATCCTGCCTTTGTAAACCCTCAGATCGGTCAGTGTTGCAGTCTTTTTTTTATGTATGATTATTGAAACATGAATGAATCAAACAACTGCAATTACTTTCTATATTCAGTCAATATCTAGTAGAACTTTCCCCAGCAATTTGGTTTAATTGTCATACAGTATATGGCCATGGCTAAATTCTTACATGAATAAACTATACGTCACTGCATGTATGGTCATGGTATTTTTTCATTCATCATTTATTAATCCTCATTACTCATGTGTTTTGTTGGAAGTGATTGGTAAAAGGTGATGTGCCCAGAAAGCCATGTGTTCTCTCTGATTAATGACACAGTGGAGAGTGGAGCAAAAGTAGGTCAGCTGCTATAGCCAGGGCTACACAGAGTAGGGATGTTCAGCATGATAAAACACATTACATAAGAGTGTATAGAAGAAGAGCTAGTCCAATTCATTGGTACAATTATACACGTTAGTTTAATGAGTCCAACTTGCCAAAAAATGTAATTCTTGATTGTGACATGCAAACACGGTACCCATTCCCAGACTTACAGGTTCACATATTTATTCAGTTTCCTGTATATCAATGCTGTGCTTTCGGTTTTCAATGTTTGATCCAAAAGTTTGATTGACAACGCTGTTTATACATTGTGTAAACATGGGTACATGTTTGGAGTGTATTCCTCAAAGAAAATAGCTTCAAGTCGATCATCTCTTCCCTTAGCAGTGCCTGTTGACCACTGAGCATTGTGGTGCTTATTATCAGTTTCTACAGGTGACATTTAGAGGGAGCGACTATATCAATATTTAAATCAAGTTAACATTTATCTAATATAAAAGAGAAACTAAACCCAGTCAGCAACAAGACTGCAGCTTTCCGGGGTAAATGCAGTGGTTTGAAATCACAACAGCTGCTCTTGTATGTGTGTAATATTTACAAAAACGAAACCAGAGTGTGTACATTTCTTCATAAACACTGGACCCCTCGCTCTCTTCTTTCAAAGGAAATCACATGGACAATATAAAAATGAGCGTCTGTAGACAACCTCAGGCCACTTTAGCTGCAAATGAAAGCAACGTTCCGACCATATGGTATGAAGAATTAAACAAACAATTTATTTCCGCATACAATTACTGCCATCTCACCAAAAGAGAAATAGAATAGAATAGAAAAACTTTATTGTCTACCAAGCGCAATGCAGGGCAGAAATTTGTCTGTGGCTGGCTACATCCCAGTCACACAATACAAATACACAAGTCAATAAAATAAAAATATATCAAACGTAAAGCCAGTTCATTGCAGACACAACAGTGGATTATCGTCTTCAACGGAGGAGTGGAACAGACTGAGCGACATTGGAGGCTACAACTTATTCAGCTCCCTGCACAGGTGTTTCTTGGCACAAGGAAGCCTATATCTCTGCCCTCAAAGAGTTGGGACAGTGGATGGCTATCTTCATCTATGAACTGACACGCTGCACTGCTCTACTGTGATGCTGTGTGGAACGCAACTTAAAGTTAAATTATATAAAAACAACAAAAACATTTTTTGTGTGTTGAGTATTATTTTCTATACTTTTTTTTAAATCTTACTCTATTTTTGTGGATGCACTTATAGTTTTTATAATTCTTATCTGTTTTTTTGTGTGTGCATAGTTTATTATTTATCATTATTACAAGTGTATGTTGCACGAGTAGCGAAGTACCAAAGAAAATTCCTTGTCTATGAACCTTTTATTGACAACGGCTGTCAATTCTATTCTTCTGATTTTGTTTTTCCAGCACATAGGCATCTTGTCCTTCACACAACACTCACCCAAACACACACAAACAGACAGACATTTTCACATCGGTGTTTCTAGGAATTGTCCCTAAGTGACCTCCTTCCTCATTCAGCCAATCAACAGCTCGATGTGCTCAAACTGTAATCTTGACCGCCTGGTTTGATGGAGTAGGCCTGTTGTGGAAGTGATCCCACCCACAGTGACTAATCCCAACTCGGCGTAGTGTGTATATGTGTGTGTGTGTGTGTGTGTGTGTGTGTGTGTGGACATGTGATGGTGCAAGAGCTCACTATAGTGTTTCTCACTGGCTGCCAATCCCTTCACATTGTTTTGTATTGTGATGATGGTCAAATGAGCACATGTGGAAACTGCTTGTTTATCAGACGCTCTTGTTTATGATGCTGCTGCCCTTGTAATTGTGATTGGAAGTGAATTAACAGAGTATTTTTCTGTCAGTTTGTGTCAAGCCCACCAAAGGGGACGAGTGAGAGACGCACATATTCAATCATCGGTCAGTTTCGATCACTCCACACACAATTTTGGCCAAGGAGAAAAGATGGAGAGAACGAAGCCAAATTTGAGAAGAAAGAACCAGTTAGTTTGGCTTCTATCAGTCTGAGACACACCAGTCACAACAATAGACCATTTTACAAGGTAACAACAAGGTGCAAGTGTAACTCCTTCCCACTTAATGGAACCATGAGAGGTGAATTGTTTTGTCTGTGCATTTGTATTATCCAAATGTGATATTTATGTCCTTTGATTGATCCACTCTTGAGTTGCCACCTGTGCAGTGATTTCCAAATTATTGTTTTCTTTCTTTCTGAGACAAACCTTACTTTATTCAGGCTAAAGGCTGAACAAACACTGTTGTTGTTGTTGTTGGCGTCCAAACTGCACCCACGCTACAGTCGCCCCCAGAAAACAGTGTAACCTATAAGCAAGATCTGACAATGTAGTTTATTCCAGTTCCTGCGCAAAGTATAATGTGTCTTTTTCTCCAAATGTTATTCTTTAGCTCTGTTTCAAACCCTAACCACGCTGGTTTGGACAGGACTGCGGGCACATGTGTGTGTTAAATCTTCACATGGGTGTAAATGCTACAAATGACCACAGATGTTCTCCTGAGCTCAACGCTCTCAAACCAATAAGTCAATTTAGTGTTAACCAGGCTTTAATGTGGACCATCTGATCCAGACCACTTCTGGGATGCAGTTGTACTCTACAAGTTGCATAATACAAACTTGACTACATTTTTGTTATGTGGAAATTTTACTCTTCATGATTCTCAGCATGTGTCACAAATGCATTTTATTTCAGTGATTTTGATGTGTAGCATATTCAATCCAACTTAAATGATATCTGATTTCAAGAAAGGTCAAAGTGAAAGGTGAGAGTGTCATAAAAGATGAGACCTAAAATTTGTATGAAATCTGTAATACCAACATACATACATCGGTGTAGACAAGGGGTCATAAAAGCTGACCTGTGTACATTTCTTTCCTGAATTATTCTGGCTCAAACCAGCGCTGACAGAAAGCAAGGACAATAGAGCCCGAATGCTTTAAAACCATCCACTACAACTGTTTTCTATTTGGAGGAACACACTGAAATGATTTTTCTACAGAATGTACTTACACATTGGATCTTTCAACTTAAAAAGTAATATTATAGCCATTATCCATTATGCAAGCTTTCTGTAAGTATTACTCTGACTATTATTAATGTGACTTCTAAAGTTACTAAAGTTTTAGTCCCAACCATATGCTGCTATAGGGAATAACCCAGCTATGCTCACTACTATAGGCATTTGTCTTTCAGATTTGCTTATAGTTAATGCATCTGTGGTATACATTCAATACATACACAACATTGTATTGAATCAAAACATGCAAAACCTGGAGTAAATCACACACACCCAGAAAAAAACTATGACAAATGATTTGTCCAAACCAGAAGTCGACCGATATATCTTTTTATATATTTTTTGGGCGGCAGAAATTGTTTTTGTTGCATGGATTAACTTAGGACAAAGTGGTTTTAGGTGTAGAAGTGTCTCTGTCACTTGAATAATCGAGTGACATTTTAACACCAGGCTCCTCGACTGCTTATACCACCATTGAAATGTGACAATCCAAACGAGTGACTTTATGTAGTCCACACATTCACAACCTGAACCACTTGCTGCAGTATCATTCATTTCTTAAAATACCTCCGTGAACTTGCAGATAAAGCTCGTCAACAGAGTCGCCTCCGTAGATTTCATAGGTCTCCAGAGGTCGCTCTTGCCTCCAGGTTTAAGCCCCGCCAACCAAAAAAAAATAAATGTTACAATGTTTACAAACACTGACCTATAGGCCGGTCAGAATGAATGAGAGTGAATTGGTGGTGGTCAGAGGGGCCGATGGCGCAGTATGGCAGCCTTGCTTCCATCACCAGAGTGAATGAATAATGTCTAGTGTAGTGCCTTGAAAAACTTGGTAATCAGGTTTGAATAGCACAATACAAGCATAAGCCATTATTATTATTATTATTACAAGATTTAGCCAGAGACTGTAGAATTTAAGCCACTTCATCACGTGCTGTTGTTTTGCTTGTTTTCAAGTATAACTGAGTATTTATTATAGTTCTTGAAAATATGCATTCAGTGCAGCTTTTGAAATAAATAAATAAATCTAACACAGGATTCTACACAGGATTCTCTGTGTTCTCCACCCACTAGAAAAGAAAACATATAAAAACAGTTGGCCCTTTTGCCAATTTATAGACACAGATAAACTGCAACACGTAATGGAAAAAGTGAAAGTACCTGCCATTAAATTTAATAATTAGCCGCTTGATTAAGTCCCGATGGAAAACCTGCACGTGCAGTAGTGTTGAACAGGCTGCTATTTGCTTAATGTTTGTGACTCTTAATGATGTAATATTGGAGACATTTACATCGTCTGTCTCCCTGAGTGAATTCCTGACACATTCCCAGCTGCATCACGGTGCTATTCCAGCTGCTCGTGAGAGAGATACCTAGACAGACATATGAGTCTCTTTTACAAGATGTGGGTGTGTCAGCAGCGGGACAAGTTCAGTGCTATAGTGCGGACACAAACAAAAGAAAAGTTGAGTATAGAGTATTAAAACATCCTAAACCTAAATCAAAATGGTATGCACAACTACAATATGCTTTGGTTGCAGCTGGAAGCAAACCAGCAACCTTCTGGTACTTGGTACTGTAAGAAGCCTGCTCTACCACCTGTGCTACAATTTTCATGAATAAAAAAAATAATCATTATTTAGTTTACCTACAGTGTTCTAGAAAAATAAATGTTTCCCAACCAGGGTGCCTAGAAATCATCAGGGGTGCCGTGGAAATTTCACCTGATCGGCGTGTAGTGGTCAGGTAGAACAATTACAAAATCTACCCGGGCCAGTATCGTGCAAAAAAACAGAATAGCACACAGTCATGCTGCGAATGAGACAACTGAGGTCCCGTCCACACGAAGACAAAGACAAGCCTAAACGCAAAAGTATTATATCAAACCGGCCTATCATCCACACGAAGCCGGCGTTTTGGGGGAGTGTAAACGATAAAGTTTGAAACCACGTCTCAGGGTGGAAAGATTTCAATACGCCGTTTTCATGGCTCCATTGTTACTGCCTCTCCGCAGCTTTCCTAAAACGATGACGTCACAGCGCCAGCGTTGTGTATGTTTTGCATAGTCTACTGACCTTATAATGGCTTTATCAACCCAATCCAGCGCTGTTCTGACCGTGATACTTCTCCTCTGCTTCACCGCGAGGCACAGCTGACACACGGAGAAAAGCCCCAAAGAAATATCCTCCATTCTGTCTGTGTTTTTGTACTGACAGAGAGTCTGTTCACTGACAGTATTTATGTTCTCGTCCTGTGAAATCCCAAAACTTAAATCGTCCTCTTTGTTTCTTCTGTAAATAAAAAAATAAATCCACGGAAAGTTTCATTTCACCGTGATGGGTCTGTTTACATTAGAACACGTCTACTGCGCATGTGCCGTTCTGCTTTGGGAGGCGTCCTGTAGTGGTGTCACAGCGCCACACACAGGCCTGGCAGCTGTACTACAGCGTTTCCACACAAATGAGTAGATCCATGTGAATGCACACATTTACTGAACAGGCTCCATGTTTACAGAGAGCGTTTTTGAAATTATACGCGTTTTGTCTTCGTGTGGATGGGGCCTAAATCTGAGCTTTTCTGGTCAACCTTCAGACCATTTTTGGCTAACTGCTGCCAAGGAGTTCCCCATTCTGGCAAACAAAAATATTTCAGTTCTGCTCCCTTTCTCCACCACATATCTATGTAAGGTGGGCTTTTCAAATATGACTGCTATAAAGATTAAAAAAAATAAAAAAATAGAGAGACTCAAAGCTGTTGTGGAAGATCTTAGTGTGTATTTGTTTTCTATTCCTGCAAGAATTTCAGCATTGTGTTCAACTCAGCAGGCACAGATTTCACACCTACATTTTGGCTATATGTGTGTAGCAATATGCCAACCAGCGGGGGAGCTACTGCCGAGTATGAATGGTCACCTTCTGGGGTTGTTCTTTCTCTGGCCGTGTGTACTTCCAGGTGCTGGATGCCCGTCATGATGAGTTGTGTGTGGCAGGCTCGGTGCCCCCCATTTTAAAAGTGCAGCTGGTTGGTTGCATGACTGTAGACCGGGTGTGTGTGGTCCCTGGTGGTCCTTTGAAGCAGCAGTACGGGTTATGCCGAGCTCAGTGTAAATCTCCCAGGAGCGTGTACTTCCATAAACGGTGCCATGAGTCCGAGGTCCAGTCCAACCACCGCTGTCTTGTGCTACTGTCTTGTTTGTGTAGTTTTGTTTGGCCTCTTCCAGTCTAAAGAGTCCTCTGAAATTGTGAACTGTCACTGAATGAGTACTTTTATTTACGGGTTTACACCCCTGGCGTAGTTCTATTCTGTAAAGTTTAATAATTAGTTACACCACCACTCGTTATGCCACATGTGATTTATATTTCAATATACTTTTCGTGACATTTGTTTGGTGGGGTGCCTTGTGATCTTTCTATTGTAAAAAGAGCACCTTGGATCAAAAAAGTTGGAAAACACTGTTCTAGAAACAAAATGATGTGATAGTATCTTCAAATTAAGAAAGCCTTGGAATTGCCACATACAATTTGCATGTCTTATTGATTAGTTCAGGGTTCTTCAACATCTGGGTCAGGAACCTTGTGGGGCCACGGGACTAAGCAAGGGGGTCATTAAATCATTTTAAATTGCCCTAAACATATCATTTATTGAATTTACATGTCTTGCACAAGTGGTTCTCATCTGGTGTAACATCGGGACCCATTATCCCCCTATGACGACTAGGGATAATGAAAATTTAATTCCAACCCATAATCTGTTAAATATAATACTATAATAATAATAATAATAATAAATAATCAACTATACTACTGTAATCAACCGATTGTTCTTGATTTAACTTGATTTAAGCCCATGAGCTGAAATCATGCTCAAAACACAACTCAGCTCAGGTCATTTTAACCCGTGTTTTCATTCATTTCCCATAGATGCATTATTGATGATTCGTTCTCTGGGATGTTCAATGTGATTTCCTGCAGAGGTAAAAACCCAATGGCATGCACTGAATGAAAGTTTGGGGTCCTCAATCCATCTCATGGTCCCGGAGCCTAAGTGTATGCATAACAACATCTGGTGACGTCTGGTGTCATTGTCTCTAAGATTATTTCCCATTCAAAAGCTATAAATCAGTAGCAGCCAACACATTGTGATAATAAAATATGACATTTAAAGGCTGCCCATTTACCACACTACAATAGTGACGTTTTTCCACAATCAATTTTTTATGTGAAGTAATGAATATTAAAACATAACGCTGACATCTCATGGCCCACAGACACAGTAGAGTTGACTTTCCTCATGGGTTTGACCTAAGAACTACTGTAGGTTTACCAAAGCCCTTTCCTTCTGAAACACATCCCGCTCCGTGTGTGGAGTCTAATTAAAGAAGGTCTGCAGCTGACCTGTGAACGCATGAGTGCAGACAGTGAGGTGTGGTTAGTGGGGCATGGCTCTGCGGAGAATCAAGTCTGAGAGGCTATAATATGCACCTCTAACTTATATTCTCTTAGTTTAAGTTGGCACTGGTCTATTCTCAGGCCCAGCACCAAAAACACTCAATAATAAAACTCTGGATCCTGATGACATGTATTTCAATTATATTTTTATGCAGAGAATACATGTGCTGAAATCTTAAATCTGTTTTTGTCACCTCTGTAAAGCATTGTAGGTGTAGATGCAAAAGTAACCTTTATTGCACATCATTTACATTGTTTATGTAGGCCTCCCTGTTGGAGCTGTGCCTTCTGGCCCATTTTCCCCAATTACTTCAGTTAGAAAGCTGTTTCATTTTCACCTTCATAAAGACTTGGTAGAAAAAGAAACTGCTGGTGCAATAAAAACAAACATAAAACATCAGCACAATGGATCCAGTGCGATGTCTACAGCGATGTGTAGTTTTGCATAAATGTGTTGTTCAAAATGGGAACTTGAGAGTAAAAAGTCCATTATGTTTGTGTACACAATGCCCTGAAATGGTGCCAAACTGATCGCAATAGAAGATCTGAAAGTCTTTTTCACTGTTCGGGCCTGAAAAAGCAAATACAGTATTTTGAAAAGCTGTAGGAGCAGGTGTTGTATATTCCAGCAATGGTTTGGATATGAGTTCATATTATAGGTGCTGTTAAAAAAGAGAATTGATCCCTGAATCTCAATGGTGGACTTATAGGTTTAAGTTAGATCTAGTCTATAACAACATACTGAGACAGAAACCAGTTTACAACAACAACCTTATAGGCCGAAACCATCTCAATGCCATGCTAATGAGCCTGGATTACTGGGAGGAGCAGGGGCATAGGGAAGTGCCAACAACCTTAGAACTTGGCCCAGGGTGAGACAATAGAGAGGTAATGAGCCATATTAAAGTATGAATAGGCTGTAAGGCTCTAAGATGTTTTCCAACCTTTAGTACCAAGAGAGGAGGGACTTAGAGATTAACTCCTCCTTCTGGTTTACTCTTAAGAGACCCACAAACGTGTTTAAATCTTTATTCGCTGAGGACGATCTTTGGACTAAGATCGGAACGTCCGACAGTTCAACTACAGAGTTTAGATGAAGACTAAATAATCTTGGCCTACGATGGACAACTCCTGTACGACTGAGAACCTACAAAGATGTATAGATACTCTTGTATTCATTTGGTGCATAAGATCTGAAGTAAACTGTATTTTGCATACAGAAGGTTAGTTACAAGAACATTTTTGGGCTGGTGGGATGGTTTGGGGCATGGGCCAAAGTGGGTTCAGTAATGCACACATTAAACAGTATTATATCATCTTTAATCATTGCCTGACTCTCCTAAATTTTGATCATTTGCCGTCACAAAATCAAGTACTAGATTTGATCATTGTTGTATGTTTGTTATTAAGATTTACTTAGAAATGGTCTAACACGGATTCTACATATATGCTACTAAGTCAATTTCCAGGAGGGTTCTACCTCAATAAACCCTGAAGTTAAAGGGAATGTGCCCATTTTTATACTTGTAATAGAGCAAAATCCATTTTCCCCATTGCATTATATTGAGTGTGCATTTGTGGGAAAACTGTGAAATGTGCTAAACTCATCCCTGTGGAAATTAAGTTTGGCTAAGAACTAAAATTTTGATTTAATTTAAAGGGTCTAGTGGGTTTTAAGTTCAACCTGCTAAAACCTTTTCTAAACTGGGACTACTAGGTGTGCACATGTGAGTGATTTACCTTTTCTCTTATAGGTGTCAATGAGGTAATGGTAACCTCTGTGACCACACGTACGCTGAATCTTCAAGAACAAAGCAAACCTAGTGCGACAGAGCCTGAGCAGCCATTTGTCCCTGGGAGCTAGATGTCTGTCAGTCTGTCTGTGTAGTGTGAGTCCAGGTGTGAAGGAGGAGGAGGGAACATCCACAGGAAATCCTTGTTGACAACACCAACCAAAAGGCATTTGTACCGCGGGATTGACTGTCTGGGTGGCATCCTATTTGCTCCAGACTTTAAAATTAGGGCCGCGAGTTGCACTGGCAGACTCGCAGGGTCAACGTTGATATTTGTGGACTGTCAATCATCCTGGGAGGTAGGGATGGAGGGGGATGAGATTGGCTTTGCCCCTCCTGCGGTGTTAACAAGACTGAAATAACATGCAATCACCCAAAGGCTTTCCTCCACTGTGTCTACAGTATACAGGAGAGTTTATCTAGGTCTGGTCTGAGCAGAGAACGACTGGATAACTAGGGAAGTTGTACCAGATAAGGTCTCACTCTTCTTACACAATGGTGAAAGATTGTTTTAGAGGTCTTCGGTGAAGCATTTTCAACAAGGTTCTGTTTATTTTATAATTAAAGAGCTTATTTTTTAGGAGCCATTAATTCACTTTTAAGCAAATATCCAGAGAAGTGAAAATCTTTTAAATGGACAAGGAACCCTATCACACTGACAAAAATCATATATCTCGCCACAAAGGCATTTGATTAAACAACAGTTCATTGTAATCCCATAATACTGATTAGTAAAAAAGATCTGTCCAATGCTTCTGTTGGTCTTCAGGGAGAGGAAGGTTACTTTTTATGACTCTAACAATAACAGATCTAGTTTCTCATCCTGGACCTATGTGGACTAAACTGACAAAAATAAAAATGACTTCTATTTGTCTGTATGCATGCCTTTTCACTGTGGCTGCCAGTCTCAACACAGTTGTTGATGAAAAGAGGTGAGCTGCCAGATCCCGGCAGATACAGCACAGTGTTAAATGATGCCATTGTGTTTGAATGACCGTGATATTGAGATCCTATTTTAGTTTCAGCTCTCAAACTGTATTTCAACTATCTCAATACTTTTTGCCATAAACTGCATAAACGACTGATAGCAACTGTGATTAGCTTACAGGTTTATCACAAAATAAAAGTCTTCTATCAACTGTAAAGAGCATGTTTTTTTTGTTTTTTGTTTTCAACTTTTTATTTTGTTATTTTTAAAAGTTTACAACACAACAACACAAAGAAGATGACAACAGAAACAAAAAAGGTGGGCCATTGATCCTCACATCATGTCAAGAATTATACACAAAAAAGAGTCAAGCGGGAGAGATAAGAGGCCTCTACAACCACCTGGACCAGCGTAAAAATGACCCTGTAGTCGCAGACTACATCGAGTGCACCTCCTCCACAATCCCTATACTTGTTCCACTCGGGGGGATCCCCCTTAAGCCAGGTTCTTGCTAATGCCTTCTTAGTAGCAATCAAAATAATTTTGAAAAGATATCCGTCTTTTTTGGAAACAAGACCTTGGGTAGCAGACCCAGCAGGTTAATCTTGGGATCCTTGGGGATGTCACAAGCCATGGTATCATCTGCACACTTGAATACATTGTCCCAAAATGATGATAATTTTGGACAAGTCCAGAAGATGTGTGAGTGATTGGCTATTGAGTGACCAACACTGTTGCTGGTGCTCTTGAAAGTTGTTAGTGATGTGAGGTGTGTAAAGAGCATGTTTTACGTGCGTATGGAAATCAAGCAAATCAAAAAGATAACTTGGTTATTTTTTTTAACTTTTATAGCAAGATACTTGCACTGTTATTACCAGGACAGTGCAGCAGGTGTCAGCTGCATTAGATAGATTAGTATGAACCATTTCAATTCAGCTCTAGATACAACTTCTATTCTCTCAGGATGTTTACGTTAGGTTAGGAAGAATACAATGCAACAGCAAATTTGCACAAACTGCAATTAATCTCCCCAAAATAAAAGAAAGAAAGAAATAAGACGGACATTTTTACTTTGTGTGCCGGACTATCCCCATCAATACCAATGACCGCCACAGCCATGTGACTGAAGCATGCTGTATGTTGCCTGTGTTTCAGAATGAGGAGGGGTATCCATATTATGATTATGTCCACAAAACAGTCTGGTTAACTCTACAGGCTACTTCCTGTAGCTACTGATTGAGCTATGTTTACTCAAGGGGAAGCTGCCTTCTTTAGTTGTTGTCTTCACTTAACAACCTCATCTGTCACTGCAAACTGGGCCAAGTACAACTGTTTACATTCAAAACAATGATGCAATGCTCCACAAGGCTTGTATTTTTAGATTTAAAGGGACATGTTATACCACCATTCTCCTCGAGGAGGACTTTGGTTAGTTATGACAAGGCAAGGTGCGACAGGAGCTTGAACAGTTCTCAGTGATTGAGATACATCTGTTGAGTGATAAGGTAAAAACAATGCCAGCGAGCTTTTTGAGTGAACTCCTGTGATTGGTGCATGCTGCTGTGTGGGTTTGGTATGGGGAAGTTATCACATGACAACATTTTGAGTAGGCCTCTGTTGAGCAGCTGAGCGCAGTTACACAGAGAGTGGAGGAAGTTCAAATGTGCCACAGGATGGCTTACGGGGAATCAAAGGGAACGGCTTAATCATCTGACGCAGAAGTCATCCGTCCAATATGACCTCCGAACATGTTTTTTCTCTGCTGCTGATGGGACTGTTGACATTTTTGTTTTTTTGACCCATTAGACTACATCAAGGCAGTTCAGTCCAGGTAGCTGTATTGTGAATTGTACCACATGTTAAACACACAGAATGAACCCTGAGAGGGTTTGACACACACTGTTCACACAAGTTTACACGATAACTTTGAGAAATACTAGAAAATAGCGCATTTGAATCTACAAGAAGTCTATTTCCTGTCTATTATTACCTGATTAAGGGAATATGACAAGCCAAACAGGAAGTCAGGCTGCCCGAGGGAAGCATATCCGGTGAATTTCACAATAAAATCAGCTACAAACTCCCGTCAACTTGGCTAATGGAAAGGAAATACAGCAAAAGAAGAGTCACGCGACCACAGAGGAATTGTGAGAAGATCACGGAGGAGCAGTAGAACAATATTTGTGCACACACACAAGTTTCACCCTAAAAAGAGAAGTAAAGAGAAGTAGGGAAAACTTGCTGAATTTAAGCTTATAACGATTTCTGAGGCCAGCGGCTGAAAGATGGAGGCATGGACTGTCAGGAACTGCACTTCTGACAGTGAACACTGTCATATATACACGCACTGTTTGCCAGTATTTCTTAATGTACATATGGTGTACATTACGGTGCTCCCTTGTGGGCACTGTACACAAACCGTACACAAGACCATACAGAAAACAGTACTCGATGTGAGTCACAGTTTACAGGAAAACTGTACAAAATACATGCTGAACCCACTCAGGATTCAGTGTGAGCCCGACATGAGCATGGGGTTACTCTTAAAACCTTGGTGCGAGGAAAATTTTAAATAAAAAAATGCCTGGAATCAGTCCTTCAGTTGTCAGTTGGACATGGCCCAGATTGGGACAGCGATCTTCACTGGAGAGGCTGTGAGATGGGTACATTATTACTTATATATATCTAGGTGAGGGAATACAAAATACATGAAAATCAGACGTCTGGAAATCACATGTATCCATTTATACAACAGACCTATTGACTATTGATTTTTTTTTTTTTTTTCATTGAATATAATATAGATATAAAGAATCAAGTGCAGAATCCAAAATAATTTTGCTGGCTCAAAAACAAAGAAAAAAGAAAGAATTGGTATGTTGTCAGCGCAAATGTAGAATTTTTCTGGTGAAAACAAAGATATTAGGCACACTTCTTTGTTATGCAATCAAGCAATTGTTCACATACTGTATATAATTTAGGCTCAAGTAAATCTCATCACAATTTAATCTCATCCCTCTTATATATTTGTACTAACAGCCACCTGTACAAAACTCCAGGAGACTCTGTCTAGCTTTATCAAAGACATTCTCAAGTGTAATACAACACTATAACAAGTAATGGAATGTTCAAAATCCATAAAAATCTTAGTGAGCTAATATATCTGAAGGTCACTCTGCCACTGCATGGTTCACATGCGTGAGATGCTAGAGCCAGATCATTAAAGTTGAACCTTTGACTATGAACAGTAGCCAGCAGGACACTGGTTTAACACTTCTCACCCTGCAGTTCACACAGAGATGATCTAGAGCCGCGCTGCTTGTCAGCTTCACAGGTTTCCAAATGAGAAAGCAGCTCCGAGCAGCTTTGATCAGTGATCTAAGTTTGACAGTGTATCGTCCTGTATTGGTTTTGCATTCCAACAGTGGATGTCCTGTTATGAGTAACCTAGCCTATACAGAGACTGGATGAGTACTTTTGAAAAGTGCCTTTCATGCTCAACAAAAATACATATTCTTGACCGTAGTATGAGCATAGCCACTCCATCTTTTACTGATTTTAACCTATTTTAACTTTGTAATTGTACACTATGTACATTAAAACTATAATGCCTAACAATTGTTTGAATGCTCTTACAAAGGTTTATACCTTGATATTTTCCACATGTTTTTGGAGAATCCTGCTATTACTGTTGGGGATTCTGCAAGTTCCATTTTTTTTCCTGCAATCGGCTGGTATTCTGCTTATTTTTCCCATTGGTGATTTTTTTTCTTTAATTTCTACAACATGTACATGTTCAGCTTCCACAATCAGAAAAAAAAAATCAGAAAAATTCCACCTTCTGCACTTACAGCACTATAATCACAATTAGAATAGACTTTATTGCCATTGTCGGGTAGAGAATTCACACACTAGGAATTTACGTTGATGCAATTGTGCAACATAAAACATAAACTTGTAATATGATAAATAATAACTAAAAAAGACACTCTTGTCTAAAAAACCCAGGTGTCCTCTTCTCTATCACATGATAATAAATCCAAAACAGAAGATTGTCACAGGTACCAGAGCGCGATTCAATTCGTACATGAAGGGTAGAGACAGCAAATTGACAGAGAAGGCAAATTCACACGGTTGAGGCTCATAAAGTTCCCAGCGAATGTGCAGCCTAAACCATCAGGCTGTCATGTGCAAACACTATTTAAAGTTGGATCCCCTCTTTTGGGACCCCTTGTGTGTGCTGACCTTTACCTACTGGGAATATATTTTAGCTACACTAAAATTCACAATCCGACACCACCTTGCACCTGACTCAATAAAATGCAAAATATTACCTTCTGAAAGCTATACTTACTTTTTATATATTTAACTCATAAAACAGAACAGTGTACTGGGTGTCTTCCAGTTCACTATAGGAAATGATGGGCTTTGGATCAACAACTTTGCAGTATAGGAACATTTGAGCAACACAAGAATGACATTTTTGCCTTAAATTGAGTGCATTAACGCCTCCCACACGAGCATCCTAACATTAGATACGGTACCTGAATAACTATTCTCCTGTTTGTAAGTCATGTCTTCAAACCGGAGCCGCAGTACATTGGGGAATACCACAGGATTACATCACCAGTGGATTCCTCTCCTGTCCCAGCAGAAATCCTGACAAGTGTCTGAATCTAAAGGAACACACAGCACTGTATTTCTTGGCAAAGGGGAACTCTCAATGTAATTCCCTGACTCAACTTTGGCCAAGATCCCAGAAACATACGCAGCATATGGCAGACATGACGAAGGAGCCAGGGACCATGTGAGGAAGAGGAGGGAGCAGAGCAGTACGGTATAGAATTGGGTTAAAGGGAAACCCAGTGTAATAAATGGGTTCTGAAAGCTATCGTATTGTAGTAGCACTAATGATGACAAGTAGCTCACGTCTCTGTATTTTTAAAGCCGCAAGAGTTAGTGCCACTTTGAGCCACTACTGTCTGTGATGCACACAGTGTACAGCTGTAAATTTGCGTGATAAAATGGACAGTTATGGTCTCTTTGGAAACATTTCAAATGAGCAACCGCCTGTTTAATGGCAGTGTAAGCAGTGACAGCATTTGCATGGATACTCTTGAGAATAATATATGAATGCCAAGAAAGAAAGAAATACATACATAAAATGATTAATTTAAGGTCTGTAATCTGTTAGCAGCAGCTAGGATTAGAGTGCAGATGAATGCATGTTCAGATTTAATACTCCTCGTAAATCAAACACCGGCCCAAAGCAGTTGTACATTGTGTGGAAAAGAATGAAACTCACACAAACCAGAGGTGTATAGTTACAATGCATTTGAAGGAAATACTATATAGTACATTTGTGAAAGTCTTTAGACAAAATGTATTAAATGTGTTACTAATTGATTAAAAATGACTTATTGTGGGAAGCGGTACAGAAGTAGTAATGTAAGTGGAGCAAAAAGAAAGGAGTAGATAAATAAGAGCAATTTCAAGTAGCAGTTGGGCTAAACTGTGATTTTGTTACATTCAACTCTCCAAAGACTGCTCCATCATTAGGTGTCATTGGTTCTGTTCACAGCCAATTAAAATGCTTGCTCCTCTGTGAGGACTCCAAAGTGTTTTCTTCTGTGTTTTTCTTCTGAGTTTTTGAGTAGTATCTCATCTTAACTGAGGGCACTTGGTTATTCTGTCTTTTGAGTCTAAACCCAGTCCATAGGACATATGGGACATGTGGTCATAGTGGCTGGATGTGACTTCATAGCCATATACACCAACACAGTTGAGGGGCCTCTAAGATCATAGGGGACCCCTCCCACTCCTCCCTTTGACTGCTGTCCCTTTTCCTTTGGGGGAGAAGAATGAGGAGCACTAAGTTTGTTAGATTTACAATTGTATGCTTTCTTCTATTCTGATAGATATTATGGAAAAACCTAATTGATACAAATTATGCATGATATTTATTATATTTATTTGTTGTTTCAACGTTTTGTCAATTCAAATAATCTGTCTGTAAGACTCTCACTGCGATAGTAGCTCATGATGAAGAGGCTGCTGAACAGGACCAGCTGTTGTAATGTGCCATATGGAATTAGCATCACTGAACAAGGACAGCAGTTTGAACTCAAGCCCATCATATACTCTACCATGCAACGATCTTTATGTGCACCTTTGGTAACTTTGATCCAGGTACAACATGGCTCTTTGGTCTACAGAATTTGCAGTTTTCTCTTCCTGTACGCAGACTGATTTATGCCTAAAGTCCAGGGTCTGGACTTGGTTTTGGACTGGGATGATGACAGAATGAGGAGGTACGCCTGGCACACAATCGTTTCTCTCACTGTCACTCTTTCCACATGTTTCCCAAGAGACAAATGCATTCGGACCATAATTCAGACGATGTATGTGATGAAGTGAATGTTGAATATGTAGCAAGACAAATCCACCTAATCTAGTGTTTAGCGTGAGTTATTGCAAAGGCCATATGTGCAGATTTACCTACTGTCATGATGCCATTGAGCCAAATACCACAAATAAAAATGTGAAATTCACAGTGTTTGTAGTGAGACCAAATAAACCAGTAAAATTATCATTGAGTAAGATTCATGAGGAAAGTGGCTGTAACATGCACAAGGCAAGAAATCCAAACGCAGACAGCCGTCAAGTCCAAAAAATACATTTAGGCCCCATCCACACAAAGACGAAACGTGTATAATTTCAAAAACACTCTCTGTAAACATGGAGCCCGTTCAGTAAATGTGTGCATCCACATGGATCTACTCATTTGTGTGGAAACGCTGTAGTACAGCTGCCAGGCCTGTGTGTGGCGCTGTGACACCACTACAGGATGCCTCCCAAAGCAGAACAACACTGTAGATGGCACATGCGCAGTAGACGTGTTCTAATGTAAACAGACCCATCACGGTGAAATGAAACTATTCCCGTGTTTTTTTTTTATTTACAGAAGAAACAAAGAGGATGATTTATGTTTTAGATTTAAAGGACGAGAGCAGAAATACTGTCAGTGAACGGACTCTCTGTCAGGACAAAAACACAGACAGAACAGAGGATATTTCTTTGGGGCTTTTCTCCATGTGTCTCGCGGCGAAGCAGAGGAGAAGTATCATGGTCAGAACAGCGCTGGATTGGGTTGATAAAGCTGTGACGTCATCGTTTTAGGAAAGCTGTGGAGAGCCAGTAACAATGGAGCCGCGAAAACAGCGTTTTGAAATCTTTCCACCCTGAGACGTGGTTTCAAACTTTATCGTTTACACTCCCCCAAAACGCCGGCTTGTGTGGATGATAGGCCGGTTTGATATAATACTTTTGCGTTTAGGCCCGTCTTCGTGTGGACGGGGCCTTCGTCTTCTAGTGCAGCAGATAACCATCATATTTTAGAGGAATCGTTCACTTTGTGATACAAGCACCAAATTTGGCACAG
>OMNZ01095737.1:0-10832 GCA_900303255.1 Lesueurigobius sanzi
CCAATACATCCACAGGAAGCGTTACAGCCCTAAAGTGAGCAGGCCGAACCAATACATCCACAGGAAGCGTTACAGCCCTAAAGTGAGCAGGCCGAACCAATACATCCACAGGAAGCGTTACAGCCCTAAAGTGAGCAGGCTGAACCAATACATCCACAGGAAGTGTTACAGCCCTAAAGTGAGCAGGTCGAACCAATACATCCACAGGAAGCGTTACAGCCCTAAAGTGAGCAGGTCGAACCAATACATCCACAGGAAGTGTTACAGCCCTAAAGTGAGCAGGCCGAACCAATACATCCACAGGAAGTGTTACAGCCCTAAAGTGAGCAGGTCGAACCAATACATCCACAGGAAGTGTTACAGCCCTAAAGTGAGCAGGCCGAACCAATACATCCACAGGAAGTGTTACAGCCCTAAAGTGAGCAGGCCGAACCAATACATCCACAGGAAGTGTTACAGCCCTAAAGTGAGCAGGCCGAACCAATACATCCACAGGAAGTGTTACAGCCCTAAAGTGAGCAGGCCGAACCAATACATCCACAGGAAGTGTTACAGCCCTAAAGTGAGCAGGTCGAACCAATACATCCACAGGAAGTGTTACAGCCCTAAAGTGAGCAGGTCGAACCAATACATCCACAGGAAGTGTTACAGCCCTAAAGTGAGCAGGTCGAACCAATACATCCACAGGAAGTGTTACAGCCCTAAAGTGAGCAGGCCGAACCAATACATCCACAGGAAGTGTTACAGCCCTAAAATGGGGTAATGACTGTGTCTGGAAGCAGACGCTTCTGTTTTGAACAGAAAGACGAGGGTCTGGCTGGACAGGCTAATGCTGAAGCATTGATACAGTAACATCACTGTTCCATCAACCCAGGCTCTACCAGAATACCCAGTAACGCTGTTACAATCCTCTCATTACCTTACAGTGTTACAGTGCAACATACTTTTGCTAAATGACGTAGATTATACGTTTATATTTCCGTATAAATAACACATTTTTGGCTAAAGCGGCTCATGCTACGAGCACATGTCATTGCCAAACAAAAATGGCTAAGTAGCAATTTTGATATGGACATGCCATATGCTGCATGTTTTCAGACACACATCAAACATGTCACTGATTTATCCATAAAATACAATGAAAACAAAGAGACAGAAGAGCACCACATACTGCAGTAATGGACCTGTGTGAGTCAGAACTCAAGCAAATGCTGATAAAATGCATACAATACTAATGCAAAATCATTTTATCTGTGGTTTATTAACGCAGTCTGATCCACTGAAACTAATTTGTCCTGTGACATTCACCTTTTTGTAATCAAGAGTTTTCAAATGTCCATCTTGTCTCCCCAGGCCCTGAGCTTCCTCCTTTCCCCTCCGTCACCGCTGTCCTCTCGCTCAACCATGAGCGCCAAAACGGTCATCAGCAAGGAGGTCTTCATACCACATGACGAGAAGATGCTCGCGGCCTGCCAGGTCAAGAGGCGCACCAAGAAGAAGATCCCGTTCCTGGCTACGGGTGGACAGGGCGACTACAGCACCTTCATATGCCTGGCAGGTCAGACACTCTAGGTTCCAGTAGGAGGCGTGGTTTGGCATTGTGTGTATTGGCTTAAGCACCACACGGTCATGTCTCCAAAACTGGAAGAAATGCCAACGCTAATAGATTTAATGGTGGACATTATTTGAGGACTCACTGAAGCGGGCGGCGACAGCAGTGAAGTGCAGGAGCTGCCATGAGTTTGTGGACTTTAAACACACATTGTGCGTTTGGTAAATACGTTGTTCGTCCATTAGCTGCTGCTTAAAGACGTCTTGCCTTGGTTGTTGCTGTGTTGTGTCAGTAGATGGTTGGTCATAGATTGAAAGTAAACGCTGGTTCTAAGAGCTATTGGTGATTATGTGGCTAGGCTTATGTTTACTCTAACAAGCGGAGACTTGTTTGTAATTCAGTAATTACTTTGTCCAGTAATTAGCTACTTTTTTCATACTGCAATGGGGGTTTTCCACCAGCAGTTCCGGCTGAGCCCAGTGCCTGGTCTACCCACTTTGTCCTTTGTTTGCACATGGCTCACCTGGATCAAACCGGGTGAGCCAGGCACAAGTTTTGGGACCGTCTTCAACCTTGGGTCAAAGCGTGCTGGCCTGATGTGAACTAACTGCTATCCTCTGATTTGTCAGAGAAGAGAGAAGACCACGTCACGTCCACGTCCCATCAGATTATGATTTCACAACATTATACTACAGTTGTAAACAATGATCTTGCTGATCGATGGCTTTAGCCGCTGTTAGCACAACTTTAGTTGCTATTAGCATAACATTAGCAAATGGCTTACCTTCATAGTTTGATTTAGCAGCTTCTTTCCTCTAGTTTTTGTCTTGGAGCTTCAGAACATTCTCATAAAAGGCCAAAAGGCAGTTTATCCACAGTGCTCTCATCGTGTTCCAGACTTTCATTATTACATTGTGTTGTTTGTGTGTGTCCTCTCTCTCCCGAGGAGCCTTAGCCAGCCTCCTAAGGAGTAGCCCATGGGTCATGTGGAAAAGCAAGACCTCCAGGGTAGAGTAGATATGGGTGAATCCTAGGATTGTGGCGCAGTGGTTAGACGTTATAGCCTCCGCCACTCCAGAGCCAAACGCCTTTCATTTACTCCTTCTCACACACAGCCTTTACCAATTAGCCCTTATCTCATTAGTGTTACACAAAGTCACATTAGGGCCATGTCAGGGTCCATTCTGTGCTAATGTGTGCGCTGATGAGCATGTTTACATCCGCGGTGGAGAATGAAAAGGCTAACCCACTTACTGCCAGGCTCCAGGGCAATGGTGAACTAAATGAAAAGGCCTGAGTCACAAATTGAATCAGTCGTCCCGGTTCATGAATGTTAAATGTGTCGGTGCACTTTAGGAGCACAGATAAGGCTGTTGTGGGTTTGGCCTCTCGCTAATGGATTGACTTTCAGTGCCGTTTTGTCAAGGCAAGAACGGCTTGATGAAGTTTACTTGGCTTCGTTTGGCTGCAAAGGTGCATGTGAATTATACATGTTCATAAACGTTTTGCCACATGAAGCTAAAGTGACGCAGATGGAGGATGTGCTGATAGAATAAACTTAAAGGTAATGTCTGTAGGATGTTCTTGGTAAAAGTTTCACAATATGTAAAGCCATTAGTTCTGTTCCACCTGGGCCTGGGGAGAACATGCAAACTCCAGACACAAAGGACCACATCCAATCTGGAACTCAAACCCTGGACTCCTCTGGACATCCTCACTGAGCTCCTGGGGCATGTAGTGAATAACTGTACTTGATGTCTGTGGTATTGAAGTACTTCATTTCATAAAATTAATTGAAATTCAATTATGATTACGATCACTACACTGCAAGATTACAAAAGTAGGGTAATGGAGACAAAACGATGATTAAGGATGCGCTGGCACTCCATCCCGACCGTCCTCAAGCGAGGACAATCCCTGTGCTGTTTGTCACAGTCATAATGATAGTGATATATACAGTAGAAGTCACTGGTGATTCATGTTGACCTCACATTACTGAAGGAGGACAGCCACTGCTTTATCTCTGGTCCTGCTGCTCGTTGTGTAAGCCCAAAACTCAACAGAGAAAAGTGTCTCACAAACTCGCATTATTTATACCGCTAGGATTATTGGGCCTCATTCATGAATATTATCTTAAGAAAAAGTTCTTAAGTTTTCCCTAAGTTGTACTTAAGAAAAAGCGTTCTTAAGAAGACAAAACTCTTCTTAAAGAGATTCATGAACGTGACACTAAGAACAGCACTCCCCTCATTATCAGGACATTTACATCATATTGACTATGGAAATACAAAGACACATATCCTCCCATATCTTCCATATATGGGCATGACAAGAGCATGAGGCAGTACTCATTTACACAAGTACATGTGAGTAACTTTTGAAGTATTATAATATTTGTATGCTACTATTTTTTAAATACAGTTACTCTTCTTGTAAATAGCCTCCTGTATTTAGTCTAAAGTCTCTCCTCTGATTACGACAGGTGTGACTAACGAGCAACTAACGAGCTGCAGCCCTCACCTCTGAAAGTCTGATTTACACTAACTATCTCTGCTCTATACCACCTCTCATCACATTCATTCTCTCAAAAAATATATTTTTCATATTTTTTTCTTACTCATACTGTGTAAGAATGGGTCCATTTTGACTGTGATAATATTGTAAAACTGCAGATTTCCCGTGCGTAAGAGTCCTCCTGACTGTTCTTAGGATTTAGGAAGAACTCTTTCAGCTGAGAACAAATTTGTTTCATGAATGAGGCCAAATGTTTCTAATCCTCTGCATTTCACGCCTATGGATCTAATAGTGCCAAGGGCCGACATGACAACAGCCATGATGATGTCATCTTCAGCGTTGTGCAGTTCAGGTGAGTGCAGGTCAGCAGGGGGCAGGTGTGAGGGCTCAGAGACCCTTCCCAAAGTCAATATTCTTGATATATTTGCACTTTTATAATTTAGTTAATTCAGTCAAAGTATTTGCTTCATAAAGTTTAAGTATTCAAAGTAAAAATACATTTCATTTTAAGAGTGCTGTGAATCTTGAATATACAGTATTTCTGAAGATGTATTTGAGTCTTTTCCTCTTCAGTTCACTCTGGTTAAAGGTAAAACAACACATATTGTATATTCAGACTAAATTAATAAACACCATTGTATGATTAGTGCCATGACCAAAAACGTGGGTAACGCTTTATCATAAGAGTACATGAATTCATGTATTAATTAACTATGCTAATTTAATCATGAAAACCAATGCACTCACGTTAATCCATGATGAACTAGTGCATGGATTCATCATGATTTATGCTTTAATTCATGTACCCATTCAAAGCATTAAAACTTGCAATACATTTCCCCCTCATACTCTATAGGTCAGTAAACAACAAAAGCCTCAAATTGATATCTCTAAACCTATTCTCTTCCCCCTATTCACCTGCAGCGTCTCGTCTTTACAAATCCATAAACCTTACATTGTGTGGTATTTGAAAATACACTGTATGGAACTGCTAATGATGTACAACAAATGTGTACATCGGGTTCAGAAACCAATCCCTTTTTGGTTTGTGTTGTGTGTGAACCGGTGTAGCGTCTCCAGTCGTCCAAGTGCTTCACTATTGTCACATATTGACAATGATGGATATTGTTTTTTCCACTTGTTCCATAATTAAATTCACAGGGCCAGCTGTGTTCACCTTTGACCCTTTATTGACCAGAAAATCTATGCAGACAAGTGGCTTTGGTCTTGTTGCAACATTCAGTAACAGTGGGTCCCATAGTGTCCCACTATAGAGGTGTCATTCTAAAAATACATCTGCTTGGTTTTTTTTACAGTATGTTGCAGGGAAGTTCTCTGCTGTGACAGGAGGAGCTGCTCTCCACATACCTCCACATACAGTGGCCATTATTGGCTCTGTCAGGGACTCTTCATGTTAGCATATACAGTACTGTATATAGGCATTTGATAGGGCTGTGCACTTTTGGAAAGATATGTGTGCTCCAACAAGCCTTTAGATTGTGGTTAAGGGAAGACACTGCAGCAAAACATTTCTTTTTTCAATTTGGTTTTGTCTAAAAATGACATATGTTTTTAATGAAAACTAGGCCTGTCAAAGTCAACGCTTTAACTCACGATTAATCAAAAATAATGACTGCAATAATCATGAACTAATCAACAAAGTGGTGTTTAGACATGCACATTCACTTGACACCTTTGTATAAATGGATTTAATATGAAACACAATTACAAATTGTTAGCAGTTTGGCTTTTCATGTAGATCCATGAAATAGCTGTTTGTTTCTTAATGAAATCAATCAATATTTTACTTCCAAAGCGCTTTTCATACAAGAATGTAACACAAAGTGCCTTACAACTTCGAATCATTCCCCTTCACCCATGTGTGCAAGCTTTTTAGAGTGTTTTGTGTCCACATATATTTACATCAGAATGAACTGCGATCATATTTCAAAAGAGAAATGAATCTGATTTAAATAATGAATCGATTGACAGCAGTAATGAAAATATAAAATGACAGAAAACTTCTAATACATTCCCCCTTTTTATTTCTAGGGCCTAGGTCGACACATTTGAGTGAACCCATTGTTGGTCAGTCTAGAGCAGGTGTGGGCTGCAAGGGTCAGCATTTAAATCAAGTACAATTCTCAAATAGATCACCTAAATACATTTCCAAAAGCAACAAAATAGCAGCAGGTGTGAATTATCTTTCTTTATGCCAGTGTAAGCATTTCATTCACCCTTTTAAACCAACACACATCAGGCTAGGTCATGCCGTGGGGGCCAGATTGAAGGGCCAGGTGGGCCGTATTTGGCCCCCGGCTCTCAGTTTGCCCACCCCTGTCTAGAGCCTGCATGAACGGGGTTCAGCTCCAGGTCTAGGTCTAGGTCTACATGATTCTGAGTTGTAAGGCGCTTTGTTTTACATTCTTGTATGAAATACGCTTTATAAGTAAAACAAACAGATTGATTGATTCATCTACAGTTTCAAATTGAAAATGTAAAATATATTTATTTGTTTTTCACCTGCTGTAAATAAAAGCTTGCCTTCCCCATGTGACCCAGCCTGCTGCACTCTCTCCTGTCCCCCATACGCCACACAAGGCAGTGTACTGTACGTGTCAAATACTGCCAGCCTAATGTCTGCGTGGACACAAAGGCTAAGGGGGAGGGGGTTGATGGGAGCCCCGGAGGCAGTACAGTGGCTGACTTATGTAATCTTTGGTATGTCACTGTGAAAGGGAAAGGGAACAGCTCCATTGCACAAACAGCCAGTGGGTGCGAGCTGAGCGGGTGGAGGGGGTGCCAAGGCTCTAACACCAGGCAGACAATATGCTGCGCAGGCTTCAAGAGGGCAAGGCAAATTGGTTTAAGTTGTTTAAGTTGTTTAAGTGGCTTTGTGGCGGAGGAATAGGTCAGAATTTGACCTATAAATGACTATTGGACTACTGTAGTAATACTGTAATACAAGAAGCTGCTGTCAAGTGTTTTTTTTACCAGGTGAGAGAGGAGCGAGTGTCTTTTTCATTACTAACAGTGGGCCACATTCATGAAACAAACTTACGCACAAATTTGTTCTTAAGGCCGACTTAAGAACATTTGTGGCATTCACAAAATTTGTCCTTAGCTGAAAGAGTTCTTCTGGAAGAACAAATCCTAAGAACAGTCAGGAGGACTCTTACGCACAGTAAATCTGCAGTTTTAGAATATTATGGACCCAAAATGGACCCAAAAATTCTCACAGCATAAGTAACATTTTTCTAAAAATTATTTCATTTAAAAATATATTTTTTGAGAGAATGAAAGTGATGAGAGGTGGTACAGAGCAGAGATAGTTAGTGTCAATCAGACTTTCACAGCTGAGGGCTGATGCCCGTTAGTCACACCTGTCGTAATCAGAGGAGAGACTTTAGACAAAATACAGGAGGCTATTTACAATACGAGAAATGCTGTAGCATACAAATATTAAATACGTACACTCACTCACATGTACTCGAGTATATGTAAATGAGTACTGCCTCATGCCCTTGTCATGCCCATATATGGACGTTTACAGGGTGTGTCTTTGTATTTCCATAGTCAATATAATGTAAATGTCCTGATAATGAGGGAGTGGTGTTCTTAGTGGCACGTTCATGAAATTGGAGCAACTCTCTTTAAGAAGAGTTTTGTCTTCTTAAGAACGCTTCGTGAACCAGACCTACGTTTTTCTAAAGTGTTTTTAACTAATATTCTAAAGTTGTATTTAAGAACTTTTTCTTAAGAAAATATTCATGAACGAGGCCCAGTGATCCCTGTATAAGCACAACTTTACTTTACTTTCTTACCTACGATTTTACTCGTAGGTCAGTAAGGGGGTTTAGGGGCAATAGGTTTAGTAGATGTTATCTGTACCTTGATTTTTTAATTCAGTGCATATCCTGATCAGTGTTTATAGTGGCATGAGCTGGCGAGGGCAGAGCGGTGATGAGGATCTGGGCAGTCTTACCGGTGCGGCAAGGAAAATATTCAGTCGCATGTGCGTTAAAACGTTCAAAGTGGGTCCCAAACCAGTTGGGAACCAGTGTATTAGGTTACAGTCCTGCAGGGCTTTGACCAAATCAGCTCTATTTTAAAATGTCTATCAAATGTGTTGAATTATCACAGTGCTATCATTATTATTCAATTCAACCATCTTTATTGTCAATTTAACGACACGTGAAGCCTGTGCAGAGAATGGAAATGTGAGACGGTGTGATATCTCCCTCTGAAATAACCCTGCTCTGCCCAATGGGCTCTGTCCAGGTCATTGTTGTTAGTCCACAGAGAAGAGTGTAGTTCAGCTTGATCACAAGAGCGTCTCTTCAGTCGGGACAGGGGCTTTTGTAGATGCCATCTCTCATACAGTTGAGCTCAAAAGTTTACATAGGCAATGTGAACTTATGCATTTCATAGAATATGAATGATCACATAAAAACCTTTATTTCGCTCATGGTTAGTGGCTGAGTGAAGCCATTAATTGTCAAAAAAAAAAACTGTTTATTTACATTTTTTCAACTAGAAACTAGCCAAATTTCCCTGATCAAAAGTTTACATTTGCATCTTGAAACAAACATACATTTTGTCAGAGAGTCCTGTATTTCAGCTGAAGTGACTTTTTCTTTGCTCCTGAACCGTTTTCCTGGCAGTTGTTGAAGGTCATGTAAACGTTAGATCAGGGACATTTGAGTAGTTTCTGTTTCATTATGATTTCAAAAGAGTAAACTCAGTTCTTTGGCAATAAATGGCTTCGCACAAACCACTGACCATGAGAGGGAAAAAAGATGTCTGTGTTATCATTCATATTCTATGAAAAATGACCAAAAGATTAAAAGGGTATGTAAACATATGAGGATTAGGTTTAGGTTTATTTAACATTGACATAACAGGAAAGAACAAAATGTTTAACCTGAAATGTGTAAATTAGAAGAGAATAAAAAGAGCAATAGAAAAAATCCATTGGAGGGGCCCTGAGTCATGAAGGAGAGGCTGTTCTGGAGGGTCTGCAGTGTGGCCCTGTGTTTACTCTCCACTTTCTTCATTATTCATTTATTCATTCATATGTTTTCTCAATAGTATTTTCAAATCGTAACATCTGGCCCTTCACCCAAAATGAGTTTGACACCACTGATTTAATTCCTAACCCGATTTATGAGTTTTGAACCCAAAAAAAACAGGCAAAATTACAATTTTTACACAATCTTACACACACCTGTTTTTCAAATTCTCCAAATATAAATCACGGTGTCTTCTTTATTAGCGTTTGTTGGCGCATTTCCAAAGCACTAACTGACTGTGGCGCGTGTTGGTAGAAAGCCTCTGTTGGCCGGCATGTGGATGTGTTTATGCAGGCATGTTGACTGTGGGCAGCTTACATGTGGACTGTGGGCAGCTTACATGTGGACTGTGGAGGTGGAATACATGCAAACCCACGGGGGATTCAGAGGTCTATGCATGTTGTTCTCATGGAAAACACATATGAATTTCATTATCCACAAAGGGTCATTCCATGTCAAATCAACAACAGCATTCAGCTCCACCAGCTCAGATTTGCTTCAAACGTTGTTTGATTGTAGTTGATGTACTCAATAGTGAGTGTGTGAAGTTTGAAGTGGGTGTCTTTTGTACTTTCTGAAATATTATATGTTACATTCACGCGATCATCACGACATTGTAAAGAGCCTATAGTTTAAAAATGTGGCACAGGGCAGCTGCAAGCAGTAACAGTCAAAATACAGATTTATAGTCTTAGTTTATGGCTCATTTCTCAGTAATTCCTGGGTCAATCCACATGAAACTAAAACTGTCACAAAGTCCAAAGGGCCTCATTCATGAAACAAACTTACGCACAAATTTGTTCTTAAGGCTGACTTAAGAACATTTTAAGCATTCACAAAATTTGTTCTTAGCTGAAAGAGTTCTGGAAGAACAAACAGAACAGTCAGGACTCTGCAGTTTAATAATATCATCACAGTCAAAATTGACCCAAAAATTTGACGTCTTACACAGCATCAGTAACATTTTTCTAAAAATTATTTCATATAAAAATATATTTTTTGAGAGAATGAAAGTGATGAGAGGTGGTACAGAGCAGAGATAGTTAGTGTCAATCAGACTTTCACAGCTGAGGGCTGATGCTCATTAGTAGCCTGGGCAGGTTCAGACGTGTCATGATCAGAGGAGGATGATACAGGACGCTATTTACAATAAGAGTATCCATCCATCCATCCATCTTCTTCTGCTTATCCGTGAGTAACAGTATATAAAAAAAAAAAGTTACTCACATGTACTCGAGTAAATGTAAATGAGTACTGCCTCATGCTCTTGCGATGTCCATAAATGGAAGTTTAAAGGGCGTGTCTTTATATTTTCATATAATGTTCTGATAATGAGGGCAGTGGTGTTCTTAGTGTCCATCCATCCATTCGTTTTCTTCCGCTTTATCCACAGTCCGAGCAGAGATGCCCAGACTTCCCGATCCCCGCACACCTCCTCCAGCTCTTCCAGGGGGATCCCAAAGCGTTCCCAGCTGAAAGACCTTGTCTTTCCAGCATGTCCTGGGTCTTCCCCGGGGCCTCCTCCCAGTGGGACGTGTCTGGAACACCTCTGGAGGGAGACGACCAGGTGGCATCCGAAACAGATACCTGAGCCACCTCAGCTGGCTCCTTTCGACGTGGAGGAGTAGCGGCTCTGTTCCGAGCTCCTCCCGGGTGACTGAGTTCCTCACCCTATCTCTAAGGGTGCGCCCAGC
>OMNZ01095746.1:0-19383 GCA_900303255.1 Lesueurigobius sanzi
TCCGATCTTTAGACCTGGTTTGGTCCTGATTTAGACCTAGTTTAGTCCTGATTGAGACTTGGTTTGGTCCAGATTTAGTCCTGATTTAGACCTGGTTTGGTCCTGATTTAGACCTGGTTTAGTCCTGATTTAGACTAGTTTAGTCCTGATTTAGACCTGGTGTAGTCCTGATTTAGACCTGGTTTGGTCCTGATTTAGACCTGGTTTGGTCCTGATTTAGACCTGGTTCAGTCCTGATTTAGACCTAGTTTAGTCCTGATTTAGACCTGATGTAGTCCTGATTTAGGCCTGGTGTAGTCCGGGTTTAGACCTAGTTTAGTCCTGGTTTAGACCCGGTTTAGTCCTGATTTACAGTTGGTTTGGTCCAGATTTAGTCCTGATTTAGACCTAGTTTAGTCCTGATTTAGACTTGATTTAGACTAGTTTAGTCCTGATTTAGACCTGGTTTAGTCCTGGTTTAGGCCTGGTTTAGTCCTGATTTAGACCTGTTTTAGTCCTGGTTTAGTCCTGATTTAGACTTGGTTTGGTCCAGTTTACTATGCCGCATTAAACTCTTAAAAATACTTTTACTTTTTACTTGTAAAATGCATTTATTTAAATACATTTAGTACATTACAGTGGATTCTTTTATACTTTTACTTAAGTAGGAATTGAATCCAATACTTTTACTTCAGTAAATTCTTGCTTACTTCTTCCTCCGCAGGTTTTCTGGTAAGTGAGACTGGAGTGAAATTGCGATTAGCCACGCGTCATCGTCATAGAAACTCATATTCGGCATAAAAATAAGCAATCATTAGCAAAAGGCCGCGACGCGAGCCTCTATATCATGCAACATGATACAGCCTTCACCCACCTGTGCGGCCCTTTCAAAACCTGTTTGTTCTGCCTCAGCCGGAGGATCGTAATTGCCCTGACAAAAGAACCACTATCTGCCAGAGACACAAAGAAATGATTGTAAACTTTTAAACGTATTTGATAATTCGTTTATGGACACACGCTGATTTCCCAAGTCAGAAGTCCCGTTGCAGCCAATTATCTGACAATCGGGTGTATTTCTTAACTTCGGACAGGAGATAAATCTTCTTTTATTCACTGTTGTCTATTCTTTAAGGTTAATCTCGGGGAACAAAGGCTCACTGATTGCTTTGGAGGTGCACATTTAAATTTGAACTGTTCAGCACTTGGGACATATCTTTTGTGCTGAAGAAAAATATGTTGCCTGCCTGTGTATACCATTGCACCTATGTAAAGCCGGGATTTTGTTTCGTTTGTCTTTGCGCAAGCCTTTCTTAATGACTCTATTTGGTTTCTCAGGCTTATACTCAGACCCTAAATCACCAACAGAATGCTTTAGGAGATGTGGCTTTGTGCCAGACTTTAAACACATTGAAGGTACCAGTGCTAACATGACATAATGTAAGGATTCAATGGAAACAAACCCATGCGGCAAGTCCTCGCCTGCGCTGTTACCCCACATCAAAAACACCTCAATTATCGGATCATAAAACAAGCTATCAGTTATGCTCTATACATTGGCATTACATATGTTTAGGGAGTGTTTTACGAGCCAAGACCAATTATGAATATGTTAACATCCTAAAAAAATTGTGCAAATATGCTGTAACCAGGGGAATATTGCTCTATTATATCTAAAAATATATAGAAGTAGATGAAGCATTGAGCATGGGCCGCACAGCTTTTGGTACATTTGCAGTGACAACTTCAGTTACAATTGTTACTGAGTATCCTTTGTTATTGATATGTATAAAATACTTGTATGCATCACCATGTTGCTCAAATAAACTAAACTAATACTACAGGATCACTGTCTGTCAATTTAAGTTTGAAGATAAACCAACATGAACCGGGCATGACAAGCAAAACCAAGTTCGACGTATGCTTTAGTAGCATTATACTGTATGTCTTTGTATGTCTATGTATTTACAGTTGTGCTCAAAAACCTGTTTGTTTACGCTTTTCAACCAGAAACTAGCCAAATCTCCCTGATCAAAAGTTTACATACTGTGCGTCTTGAAACATGTAAACATTAGATCAGGGACATTTGAGTAGTTTCTGTTTCATTATGATGTCAAAAGAGTAAACTCAGTTGTTCAGTTGTTCGCACAACCACTAACCATGAGTGGGAAAAAATGTGTGTGTTTTTATTCATGCAGTTTTGGCCACAACTGTATATGGCACATTTACAATGCCCTAAGTGCGTCACATGAAGCAAAATAATAAAAAAAAATATACAAAATATATACAATATAAAAGAGGAAGAAAATGCAGCTCAACTTGAATTGAACGCCAAAGCAAACAGGATCGGGGCACGTTCAAAAGCAACTGATGAGCAGACCTTTCCGATCCTGTTATGGTTAGAAATCCGACAGTGACATGGAGTGAGATATGTTCTTGAGGTATGCAAACTTGAGGTCTAGGTACCACTAAAGCTAATGCCTATTTGCCTATTTGCCTTTTAATATATATTGCCATTGTTAGCTTACAGACCATGTAAAATAGTTGATCTTGTCCTCTGCTAAGCTGCACCAAGGGCAGCTGCACCAATCTGCACCATCTGACCCTCCAACCACCATCAACCACTAACTCATACTCTGCTCACCGCTCATCCTGGTACTAACCAGGCCCATGCATGGGCACTGGGCACTCTCAGGGTAGTTTGGTGAAACTGCTTAAATTAAGCCAAAATGCCAGCTTTGAACAAGAAATGCTTTGTAAGGGAGGTAATTTGAGCACTGAAATGATCAGAACAAGTCACATGACTTGTTTAGTTCTAAAAAATGGACCTGGTTTAGTTCCAGAGTGCCCCCAGAGTCAAACAGGAAAAAGAGCCTTTTCCCATTACGCTGCCCACAAATGGAACCAAGTCCAAAGACTTTTAAGAATGAACTCTCTAGTGCCTCTCTCTCATCTAAGATCCTCATTAGCAGTTTTTTGTCTGTTGTATTACTATACTCTGCTACAAAACAGGTCGCTTGTGAAAAAGAGTCTCTCTCATTGGGCCTTCTCTGTTTAAGTAAAGATAAATATAATATAAGTCTGGAAAAAGGAGGCTGGATTTAAAGAACACACAGCAGAACCACCCTCAGCACATGGGGGCCTTCTGAGCTCTTGACAAGGGGACTGAATATAGGATTATTATGATGCATACATGAAACAGCACATAACTTCAGCAGGTATGTTTTTTTTTCATTAGGAAACAACATTAACATGGTTAATAGAATATGGTCCTGTAACTATTGACCTGCACCATAATAACTCTATGAACACTATGCTTCGGCCACTCATGTTAACATCTTCCTAAAACAGTATTTTTTTGTTGTCTGAACACGAATAATGTTTAAAAGGACATGCAGCTTCTTGTAAGGATAAGTACATAATTCTCCACATGAATAGAAGTCTGGTAATGAAAAGAAGTTCCCTTTGCTTGTTGTAACTTGTCGAACCAGTTGTAGATTTTAAATATGCGTGTGTACTTAAAGGCAAGACAAACCGGCTGTTAAAAGTTGCGTGGGTGCGCTCCGATGCCAGATCTTCTTTTGTAAAAAAAATAATAATAATCTCCATGTCTTCCGCTTTCCTATTTTACATCCAAGGCCTCTCTCATGCCTAAATTCCCCTGCTAGAGCCAAAATATCCCCTCACACCTACACACTCACCCAACACATGGCTTGGACAGTCTTTCTCCCCCCTTTCTCTCTTTCTTCTTTGGCAGCTGTGCGTCATTTTAACTGCATTCTATAAAAACCGTGTATTCATAACCGTTTCCCTGGGGTCCATCTAACATCATAATGGTAATAAGGCGGCCCGTATGGTCGTGACCCGGTCCTGTTGTTTAGAGATGACCTGAGTGGGAGCAGAAATGGGTTGCACACATGCACCGAGTACATGCTACAGCTGGGAGTCATTGAGGGAGCAACGGCTACTCATTATCTATCTGCTTGTGCGAATGTATGGACTTGAACTTGGAAACTTAAACATATCTGTATCTGCCTTGTATAGCTGAGATAAATGGTGCAAAACACGCTTGAGAATGTCTTGCAGTACACGTCTGATATCATGCTTTGCTTTGGTTAGTTAAGAGGAAATACTGCAGGTAAAACACAATATTGTAAATGCTCAGGTTTTGGCCAATTTCTTAACATATAAACTTTCAGCTGGGAACAAACAGATGACCTAATCTTTATAATAAGGAGTGTAATTATTGGACTGATTTAACACTTCTTGTAAATTCAATGAGCATTTTCTCAAAATGCATTTTTATCACATTGTGGCTACAACATCTCCACTTTGGTAGCACAAGTAGACACACACACTTGTTTGTTCTCTGTGATTTTTCAAAATTTAACTCCTAGCCTGATGTATTGAGCTTTGAAACAAGGCGAAATTTGAAATTTTTACATATGTATAACTAACTATTTCATTCAAATATTAAACAAGACATCCAAAATCCTCTCTGAACAAATCTTTGCTTCTTTTGCTTTTTTGGGAACATCGTCATATCGTGATTCAGTGGTTTTTAGGTTTAACACAGCTCTGAGCTCAAATACTGACACCCATGTCCTTCTAGGCCTCCGGGGGGCGTTAAGGTCACGTCGTAAATTCGTGTCAAAAAGTGCCAAGTTAGCATGAGCTAAAACTGACTCTGCACTTTACAAAATCGCCCAGGGATTCAAAACGGTACTAGAAAAAAACTTGTTTGTTTTTTTGTCTGAAAACTTGACTTCTTCATCCTGAAAATGTGTCTCTGGTCAGCGGCCATCTTGTTTTCTGTTTATATAGAACATGGAGGACTAAAGTATGGAGTAACATTTGTGCCAAAAATGAGGACAATTTTTTTGTTGTTGTTTTTTCTCAAAAATTTGAATATATGGTGAATAAATACAGATTTCAAATAGAAAGTCAGGATTATAGCCTTCTATGTTTATAGAAGCATATTTTAGTGGAATAATAATCAAAAAAGTGCATATGAATCGTGAGAAAATCAAAATCGTGATTTAAACCAGAAAATTGGGATCAGATTTTATGGCCATATTGCCCAGGCCTATTTCATTGACAAAAATATTGGCCATTTTGATGCATAAAATCCTAATTTTTATATGAAAAAATAAAATGACAGAAAACATGCAGTACATTTTTTCCCCCAAATTTTAAATCAGTAATACACAACAACAGTTTCAAATTGATATCATTCAATTTAAATGTTTTTCCTATTCACCTGCAGTGTCTCCCCTTACTGTAGATGTGGGGTTTTCAACTGGTTCTGCCCCAGGGACCACCATTCAGATTAAGCAGTAGTCTGTGGCCCACTGTGTTTGCGTGTGTGCAATATAGGCCTTTTATTTGTATAAAAGAGGGCTACATACTTTATTTTACAATGCTTTGTGTTCTCAAATGTTTACAATAACATAAGTAGAGTTATTAAAAGACATATATCAACTTGATATTCATGAATATTCAATATGCAGCAGCCCTAGTTTATTTTTAGTAGTTAAACTGGATAGCAAGTCACGGACCACCAGCAGTACTGCCACGGACCACCAGGGGGCCACGGACCACCTGTTGAAAACCCCTGATGTAGATGAATGGGGAACTATTTCACATACACTTCATGACATCAGCAGGTGAGGAGGCAGCTTTCGAGAATAACACAGGCTAAATACGGGGTATCACTCAAACTCGCATTACAGTTTTAATTTTGTTTTATTTTTCCGTTCTCTTGACACCGTGGGATACGTCTTTGAAGTCTTTGAATGGTAAGAAGGTTGAGAAAGTGAGTGCTTCTGCGGGTAAAATGAATCAGATTCGTGTGGTTTTCAGAATGTAGCAAAATGAGCAGATGGATGAAAACGAGGAGGGACTCGGAAGGAAAAACTGTAAGTCCTTTACTGCATCTGAGGCATTTCGGTTGGCAACTTAAAAAGATTACAATAATTCAAAAGCTAGTAAAAGCCTCAGTAAATGATGAGCAACCTATGTTAAAATCTGGCTCATAGGATCAGGTAAGATGCATACAAGAATAGAAATATGTTGTCAACTACCTCATTCCAGGTTATTTGCATCTGGATAATTGTTTTGAGTCAAAATCCCTTTCAAACTCTGTCTAAAATGGTCAAGAATGATGCCTGAAACGTGAAGCATATTACAATTTTGACACTCAGCCACTTCTACATTTATCATTTAGATCCAGCCAGGGGTGTGCTGGGACATTATTTCGGTCCGGGAGTTTTATCACTTTCACCTTTCACCATTGGAGCTTTGGCAAAATGGTTAGGGCTCTTACCTTATAAGTTGGTGGTAGTGGGATCGCGGTAGTGGGACCGCTATGTCTTTCTTTTTTTTTTAACATGGGCCACACACATGATCTGGGCCTGATGCATCTCCACAGCAGAGCCAGGAATATACTAATTAAATGTAGCCTCTTAGTTATACACTTTTGTTTTACACATCGCTCATGTTTTTTCCTCCTGCTCGCTCCGCTGCTCACTGACTAGTATGACACGCTGCACCTCCTGTGCGCACCTGGACCGTACCAATTTGCGCTAAACCAGAGGGGTGTTTTACTTCTCATGTATCTCAAACGCATGATGGATGCAAAAGTTATTTCTGTCTCTTATTTGATAGATTTACATGATAGTGACATTATTCATGTCTGAAACAGCCCCAGGCTCCTGCTGCAGCTCAGTTACAGCCTATAGGCCTCTGACAGCACAACTGAGGGAGTGCAATATCAAATAAAATTTCCTCTGGCGGCCCACCGGGAAACGTCCCGACTCTCCCGATTACCCAGCATGCCACTGGATCCTGCATTCGCGGCCAATCCAGCAAATTACAATCTTTCATTGTTTAACTGTATCATTTTTATTTTCTTTTTCGAATATGTCTGTCTTTGTTCCAATATTTCTTCATACAACAAGTAGAAGCAGATGTAAAGCACAAGCCCGTTTCTGTGGCATTACATCCGTCTATTAACATTAAATTATCATCCGACATACTGTGACTTCATGAAAACTCCTCTGGCGTTCGTGACAAAACATTATTGTGTCATTGTGGCCAACTGCATGGTGGCTTCTATGTGACAAGGATCATAATTAATTTGATAATTGGTTCACAGGTACAGTAAGTTCTGTTGAATTTCGCAGCCACTCATTCCTTGTTCAGTAACTGACAGTTGTATTTGTCTATACATGCCAGTGGATGTCCTTCGCTAGGGACAATTTTTCTCATTTTGAAAGACAGGATTGTAAAAAATCATGAGTAATGAGTCATGAGCTATTTTTATCCTTCATTGATTAATCTCTCATTATATACCTAGTGTTATGTATGTAAGAAAACACAGATAACAGGATAAAAGGACAATTTGTGAGCGGAATCATGGAACATGAATTTGTGTTAAAACGTGTGTAAAACTGGCTTGATTTTCAATCTTTCAAAGTAAAGGACAGCCTTCAAAATGTTCTGTCAGAAATCAATTGACAGAATTTTCAGTTAATGTAACCTCTGATACATAACCTAAACAATACCCTAAACCCATTAGTTTAGTTTAGTTAGATGTCTGGATTGGGAGACGCTCTGCCTAATGACTCAACTTTGTTTGAATTATACACTAGTTGTAAACTCTGCTGATTTTGACTGACACATCTCAAAGAAGTTTGTAGCCGACAACACAAACAAAAGGTAAGAAAAATGTACAGTATTTAAACAACACATTATTATAGGGCCACTTACTGTACATCTTTGGCACATTGCTTTAGAAGCTTATCTTGCAGCCTATGATTCCTGTTATGTAGCATCTGCTAAACATAGGCAATAGGAAAATAAAATTGAAACTTCATTTCTATTTTAACATTTTGTCAAACAACACTCTGTTTAGTCTGTCTTAATAGTTCTGAAATGCATGGGATTCTTGGATTATTCATTGATTAGTTTATTTGGTTGGGACAGTGCTATGAACACACGGGACTAGGGCTGCACGATATATCGCAAAAAATATCGTATCGCAATATTAGGTGATGCAATATCCGTATCGCAAGAGGCCACAAAATATCGCAAATTCGCTCAAGTCTTCCATCTGACTGAGATTTTTACATTTTAAATGTTTGGCCTTGTTCTGGTTCTGATTTTGTGTTTTTGGAGTCTTTTTTTGAGACAATTTGCTGAAAAAGATATTACATGTGTCTGAATTTAATGGAACGGTTCATCCAAGTATCGTTATCGCGATATTGCAGTTCATATTTCAGTCTTCTTTTAGATGTTAATGCTTCTGGACGTGATGCACAATGTGGATTAATTACAGTATAGCTTCTGAACAATAAGTCACAATACACTTACATTACATACACAATTACAATGCACTATTTTTCAGCCCATGCTTCTTATGATTTTCCTTTCATTTTTGGTAGCATGTATTCAACGCAGAGAAAGTATTGTGAGCCACCGATGAGCAACATGCAGGAAATCTGTTAGAGAGCTGTTAGATCCCCTTCTCCCGGTCTCATTGGCTGGAAAAAACCCACAATTCTCTGCTTCTCCGCACCTCAGTGTGAAGTAGCACTCATTAATACACCAGCCAGCTAAATCTAGTCCGGCCTGTGGCGCTCGTCAGTGCAGTGCCGAAGGTCGTGCACTGTTATCTGCCATAGAAATGCGTGTGTATCAAACCATATTTCACATCTAGAGGAGCGCTTGACATTTTCAAACAAACCCCTCCAAAGGCACGTGGAACGGTGTCGCAACGGCGTGTGGTTAATCAGTGTCCGTCATCTCAAATCTGTGCATATCACAAAAATAAATATTAAACCACCCAAACGGAAAACAAGCTCTTGATAACTATGTGTGCTACGTTTTTTTTTTCAAATAAAGTTGTTGGCATCGAACTCCTTAAGTAGAATGAAAGGGCACCAATTACATGAGTGTGTGTGCGCATGGGTGTACAGGGCACTGGGCTCGCACACAGTGACGGGTGGAGACGGCAGACAAAGCGGAGTCAGGGGTTATAAACTTTCTCATCAAACACCTCGCTAACTGCTCTTTTATATTTTGCATGACTAATGTTTGACCATATCAGTCTGAAATGTCTCTGTGAGCGTGTAGGAAACATACAATGTACAATACCTGCACTGTCGTGTAGTTTGTCCGACAGATAAGGGCAGGTGTCGGAGGCCTACAGGGCTGCAGACAGACGTCCATTTTCCATTATCTGAATTCTTATGTGCACTTATGTAATGTGTATATACTTTAAAAAATCAGTGGTGGAAGAAGTATTCAATATTCTTACTCAACCTCTTACACCCAATAGGACCCAAATTGGGCGCCTCCTTTAGTATATTATAAACTTAGACATTTGTGGATATAATACTGGGCATGTGAATATAAAGCATTTCTGTCAATTTCTTGGGTTTGCAGTCTACTTTTCTTGCATTTCTATGACAGTGACCCTAAAAAGTTGTGAAAAGTGCTTATAAATTCATCTCATTGAAGAAATGGGATTTCAGACATGAGTTAGGAAACTTAGGAATGTGTTTGGACCACAATTATCAATGTCATTTAGCCTCTTTCATTGTTTGTAATAGAAACAAAATCAGGTATGTAAAAGTATCAGATTGAATTTCTAGTAAAAGTAAAAGTATAAAAATATCCACTGTAAAATGTACTTAATAAGGAAAAAGTAAATGTATTTTTTAAGAGTTTAATGTGCATCCTTGTGAATGTGAATCCTTTGAATCAAACCTGCCCTAAAGGAATAAACCACTAACTCAGGTCAAAAACAGGTCTAAACCGGGTCTACAGCAGGACTAAACCTGATCTTAACCAGGTCTAAACGAGTACAGCACCACACAGAGTCTAAACTGGGACTAAACCAGTTCATCACAGACCGGTCACTTTAAAAATAAAATACTTTTAACCCAATTTTAAAAATGCAGAAAAAGATAAAAGCAAAAGTATTTATCATAAAATGTACTTAAGTAAAGTAAGAGTACCTATAACTTGTACTGTTTACGTTGTTACTTTACACCATTGTTTAAAATGTATTGATTTCAACAGCTTCCTTGCCTGTATGGTTCTCACACTCTCCCTGAGTTCCTTTTTTGATTAGTCCTCATTTCAAAACGATTTCGTCATTTAGTTTGACTCACTAGTCACATATACTCATGTACGGGTACTTTTTGAAGTAATCATACTTCTCTGAATAGCTCTATGACCTATCACACAGTATTTCTTTTTACTTCTACTAATACTAATATTATTTTGTAAACTGAGTACAGTGAGTTGCTCTTTCCGCTGAGTAAATGTGTAAGTGGCAAAGGCTTAAAAGTATAATCCTTTTTAAACTGGGTTTAGATCCGGTGATACATCTTTTTGTTGTTCTTGGTGATAAAAAATTGTGTAAATTTGATGCTAGCAAAAAGTTATGCTTTCCATCCCCCAACTCCTGAGTAAATTGAAAGGCTGAAATAATATTAAAACAAATCTGCACAAAGCTTTTTTGAGTATGTTTAGGCTAAAACTTGTGACTTGTGGATGTTCTTTTCCTCTCTTATTTAGTGGGTAAAACATACTTCATTTCTTTATCACCACCAGCCCATGTGAAGCCCCTCTAAACTTGTTTCATGCTGAAGACCAAACGGCAGTAATGGGGTAATGGCAGAGACTCACTGTCCTAAATGAGCCGTGGCAGGACTGTTTCTGCAGCGGTCCATCAGTGTTTTATAGCACAGCAGTCCAACATGTGGTTTAATAGCTGGATGCAGGCAGCAGGTGGACCACATAGGAACAGCCAGGCCAGATCTAACCAGGGCCAGAGTCATGTGATACCTCAGTGTGTGTTTGTCCACCTCTGGGAGCCGCTGGTGGTCGTGCGAACTCCAAAGAAGAGCTTCTGATCTCCCCTCCATCCGCTCCCGTTGTTTAACTTCTCCACACGCCTGTTTGGTAGAGAAAATGTTTTGTGTTTTTACCTTCAGGCAAAAGAGAGGGAAATGTTTGTCAGTCTTTCTTTACTCTTCTGTTGAGTCCTTTTTCCATCCCTCTCTCACATGGAGGGTGGCATAATATTTTTACTACATGCTTCAGAAGCCAATTGAAGAACAAGCAACAACAACATCAGTTCTAACTGGACTGTTTCTTTCAGCAGACAACATGGTGTAATATGAGGGCATGTTTGCATTTGGGATTTGGTCGATATGGTGAAAATGTAATTAAATCAAGCAGTCTCGTTCCTGAGCTGTCCGATTATAATCCATTTACTCCTCTGTACAACAGCTGAGGTAGGGTTTTAGATTTGGAGAGTTGTCATAGACTGCCCTCTAGTGCTTATTTTACGCATTGCACATTTGTTGCTGCTGCACAAATGATTTGCAATCAATTTTTTCAATGACTCCATTTGGCAAATCGCTAGTATTTAGCCTCTGTTTAGCATCTGTTGCAAACAACAAAATATCCAGTCTCTGTCCTGTCTGGACACGTTTACAATGTCCATTACAAACTGAATCTTGAGTTTAAAACATATTTTTTTAAATGCAACAAGATACATTTGTGCACATAAGTTTACATACCTCAGCAGAACTTTGGGTTTTTTTGGTCGTTTCTCAGAGAATATAAATGATAACATTCATAGTTAGTGTTTGTGTTAAGCCATTTATTGTCAAAAATATGTGTTTTTAAATAATAATGACAACAGAAACAACCAAAATGATCCTGATCGAAAGTTTACATGCCTCAGTTCTTAATACTGTGAATTGCCCCCTACAGACTGACCACAGTATGTGCGGGCCGCTTCGCAGCTGTGAGTCTGAGGTGGTCATCTGCAGCACTGGGGCGCCCCAGGGGACCATACTCTCACCTTTTCTATTCACCATCTACACCTCAGACACCTACAACACGGACAGCTGTCATCTCCAGAAGTTCTCTGATGACTCCATTGTGCCATTGTGGCCCATGTTTCTGAGGGGAACGAGCTGGAGTACCGGTCACTCATCAGGAACTTTTGGAACTGGTATAAGAGCAACCACCTGGACCTGAACACCAGTAAGACCAAGGAGATGGTGGTGGACTTCAGGAGGAGAGGGACATTACCACACTTAAGGTGGCCACACACTAGAGGATTTTTAATCTTTTGAGACTAAAGATCTGCACAAAGACAACACACACTTAAGGACAGACATGAGGACACACACACACACACACATGAGGAGTCCCACCACAGATCATGCCATGAGAGAAAGTTTTTATTGAGCCACGCCTCCTAAGACTAAAAATCTGGCTAAAAATCCTCTAGTGTGTGGCCACCTTTACCGGTGAACATCCAGGGAGAGGACATTGAGGTAGTGGACAGTTTCAAGTACCTGGGTGTTCACCTCAACAATAAACTGGACTGGTCCCACAACACGGACGCTCTGTACAAGAAGGGCCAAAGCCGCTCCACCTTCTGAGGAGACTGAGGTCTTTCGGAGCTTTCGGAGCCTGCTGGGCCCCAAGCAGCAGTGAGCGGGACAGGAAGAGACTGAACAAGCTGGTCAGGAGGGCCAGCTCTGTCCTGGGCTGCCCACTGGACTCTGTGGAGGAGGTGAGAGAAAGGAGGGTGTTGGCCAAGTTCACATCCATCATGGACAACACCTCTCACCCACTGCACAGGGCTGTAGAGGAGCTGAGCAGCTCCTTCAGCGACACCCTCAGTGCAAGAAGGAGCAGGTCCTTCATACCCACCGCAGTCAAACTGTACAATTCTACTGTATAGCTCTATGTGCAATAACATTACTTAATATGTGCAATAACCTCAGTGTTTACAATACCTGCAATGTCACTTTATCAACCACCTGAAAGTAAACAGTTGTTTATTATTCACCTGCACTGACAACGCTGATACAATATTTTATTCACACCCCTGTCCAAATCGACCTAGCATTTATTTATTTTTTATCTTATTTAGTGTGCATAAGAGATTATTATTATTATTATTATTATTACTATTACCTGGTTTACAAAGTTATTTTCTAATTTGATGGCACATCAAATAAGATTACTTTGTTCCAGAAATTTTGAGGCTTGTTTCTTTGGTGTTTGGTGTATTGTAAGTGGAATACTATGTGGCATTTGTGCCTCGACCATGCAGCCCATTTTTCTTCAAGTGTAGCCATACCACTTTTTTCAGTCCTGTATTTCAGCTGAAGTTATTTGAAAAATCTTGGCTGTTGTTGCGGAAATTTTGTTGGTCTGGTTTCAACAGAATCCCTCATTTTCCATTTCAGTAGTTTGAACACTACTGATTGGCATTCTCATTGTATTTTTATATTCCTCTCCTGTTTTATACAGTTCAATTACCTTTTCTTACAGATCCTTTGACAATAATTTTGCTTTCTCCATGACTCAGAAACCAGAAGCGTCAGTGCAGCACTGGATGGAAGATGCAAGGGTCTGTCAGGAGCCCAGAAATTTTTGTGACTTTTGTTTTTTTTGTAAGCAAAAAGATCACAAGTGATAATGGTTACCTTTAGTAACTATTCAAATCTGTTTGTGTCACTTGTTATTAGGCCAAGATCATCAGGTTATGTAAACTTTTGACAGATGATTTTTGACAATAAATAGCTTAACACAACTACCAACCATGAGCGAAAAAGGGTTTTGTGTTATCATTCATATTCTCTGAGAAATGGCCAAAAAAACAAAAATTCTGCCAGGGTATGTGCAGCTCAACTTACTCAATAAGAGCTGTCAATTGATCACTGCCAGTTTAACCAAAACCTGCGCACTCATGTAAAACAGTACACAGTTTTATAAAGTGCTTTTGAACACTCACTCAGGGTGTTATTAAATGACTATTGTAGCCACAGCTGCCCTGGGGTAGACTGCCAGAAACAAGGTTGCCAATCTGCACCATCTGCCCCTCTGACCACCTCCACCCACTCACTCTAACACCACTTTCACACAGGCAGGGACCAGAGAAAACAACAGTCTGCACCTGCGATTCCAATTGCCAAGTTGCCAACCTTCAAGTTAGAAGATTCTCTACCATCGGAGCCACTGTCACCCCAAGGGTAATATAATATAATACTATATAGTTAATAATATATAGCCTACTTTATTATGTGTTTGTCAGTGCTCATTTTAGCTAAACATATCTACAAAATATCTCCTCTATGACTTCTGTGATGACTTGGTCAAAACAAAACACTGAATGAGAATATCAAACACTTCACTACTAATAATTTAACTTGGCACAAGTGGGATAAAATAAATCACTTGGCGTTACATCAACTAAATTCCTTTCTTTTTTGTCTCTGTATCTATCGAAAGAAGAAAAGTCTTGAGTCTGTAAGTGCATAAATGACAAAAAGTATTACATAATAACATAGATATTTCTCTTCAAACCATTTAGAGGTGGCTATAGCATTGTTCCTTTTTCCAAATTGAATTAGAACAATAGTAACAGATATCATACATCATATATAATATATAGATGTAATAATAGCAAGAGATAGGCAGAGCAGGAATGTATGGAAGGACTTTTTGGGAGTGAGTCACAAATTGAGATAAAGGGTGGTCTTTCAGCACCATCTAGTGTATAACATTATGGTTTGAGAGGATCTTTGTGATGTCAAATGTTGTTTGACTACTACCTGTCTATAGTGGCAAAAGTGCGATATAAACAGATATTGGTTTGTTTTCAGCGACACTGGGTCATCTTGCATTGAGTATATGGAGAAGGCCCGGATGTTCGGAATTGTTATTAATGAAAAATTATGAAAAAAGGCAGAGACTCACTCGCGCTACTCTCTCACCTGCCCTGTGTAGTGTGCTCCAATCATCCTCGTTAATACGCTTACCGCCTCCACGAAGTGCACGCAAAAACTGACCGTCCACACTTAATTTTCATGCTCTTAGTGGAGTTCTTTAGAATTAACAGCAGCTATAATTCACACACGCCTTTATTTCCTCCGATAATGGAGCAATCGCTGCAGAAACGAAAGTAAAGTCAGCTCAGGCAGAAGACGTCAAATATCCTCTATTGAAATAATCACTCACTCTGCGACCCTTCAAACCACAGTCTCACTCTGATCTTTTTCAATATGTTTGATTTTTTTTTTTAAGCTGTTACTTTATCCATGAACTAATTTATAAACTAAATGAGTAATGCATGTCTTTATTACCCATAATTCACTGACTCAAATGAAATAATGTATCAATGTTTATCTTTTAGAAGATGAATTTAACAAGAAAATTGCTAGATAATAATATTGGCAGTGAACCATGTTTGTAGAATTATCATGTATAAAGAAGCCAGCTCAAACGAACTTCCAAAGGCACAAAGTTAGACATGCATGTCAAAAAAACAGATTTTATTCTAATTTTTACATTTTTTAAACAATATTAAAGGAAAAAAAGGCCGGAGCAAAAGTGTACACACCCTGCAGAGTTAAAATAATGCAGCCCCCACTTCACTCTGGTAAACACTTTTGTAGCAGCAGACAGTTTGTCAGTTCTAGTTTGAGGATTTTTTTTGCCCAATTTTTATAACAAAAGTCTTCCAGAATTGAGAGGTTTCTGGACTGACTTGAACACACTGCTCTTTAAAGGTTTATCCACATATTTCAGTGATGTTTATGGTAAGAGAGACTGTGTAGGTCATGGGCAAACCTTCAAACTGCACCTCTAGGGGTCATCCATTGTGGATTTCGAGGTATGTTTAGGATTATTATCCATTTGGAGAAGCCATTCGCTTTTTCACTTCAGCTTTTTCACAGATGGTGTTACGTTTTCACCCAGAATCTGTTGGAAATTAATTGAATGAATTCTTTCTGTAAGCGTGACATGTTCCCTGGGCCACTAGCTGCAAAGCAAGCCCAAACTATGATGGATCCCCCGTTGCAATACATTTTTGTCATATTTATATACAGCAAAAGTTTCAAATTGATATCACTCAATTCATTTATTTTTCCTTATTCACCTGCAGTGTCTCACCTTAAACTTGGACTGCCTGCTCTGAGTCTACTATTTGGATGGAGGAGTACACTTTTCAGCTTTAGTAGTTATACAAATATTAATATTTTTATTTACTGCAAGACCAAGACACTCCAAGCTGTGATCAGACAGTTCAGACCAGTCCAACACAACAATATTTTGTGGTCTTCGTCTTTTGCTTGATTGTTGTTGTTTTTCAGAAGGATTTGATGATATCTTATCTTAGGAGCCCAGCCATGTCCTTCTAGGCCTCTGGGAGGGTGTGAAGTCGCGTTGAAAATTTGTGTGCAAAAGTGCTTAGTATTTCACAAAACTGCTGACGCTGCACTTTACACAAGGATTCAAAAAGGTGCACTGTAAAACCAATACTAATCCTAGCCTGTAATATGTTAGTTACTTTGCTTAAAGTTTGCAAAATGGAGACAAGACAGCAAATATTTAAGCATGTCTAACTTGTGTTGTAATAAAGAGTAGTATTACTGTCCTAAACCTAGCTACTGTATATCTACTGTAACTCACAATGTGCAGCTATCATTTAAAGTTTCCCTCAGATAGTCATGTGACCAGCTTACACGCAGCTATCCAAGTTCACCATCCACTCACTGCTTGAGCCAAGTGCTCAAGAGGACATTGCATTGAAATGCTTAGCTAACATAACTTAAAATAATTAAGCGTTTTTACTTGCTTTGGGTTATTCAAATACATTTAACGTTTAAACCTAGTTAACTCTGCTAATTTAATGGGAATCAACGGAGTTTGATCATTTTCATACTCGTGACTGCCACCTCTGGCCGTCCGCGCAACTGCAGTCTCCATGTTAAGCTGCTGAATGACTGCTGCCTCGGACCGAACACGCAACTTTGGAGTGACAGTGCAGGCTTATAGCGGCATTGAGTGGGATAGGTGTGGACTCACAGTACAGCGCGGGGCATTGCTGGAGCATGTAGGGGTGGAAAATATATTCTTTTTTAAATTTTAACTTCCGTAGAGTCCCTTTAAGGTAACAGGTTTCCTCACCTTTTCTAAGTTATCCCAGCTAATCAGGGTTTACAGTGTAAGCTACTAGATAAAAACTTCTTGTTGTTTTTTTTTTTGCCTAAAGCTTTACTATTCCATCCTGAGTGAAATGTGTCACTGGTCAGCTGCCATCTTGTTTTATGTTTAGATAGAACATGGTGGGCAAAAGTATGGAGTAACATTTGTGTCAAAAAATGAGCAAATCTATGGGGTAGCATTTGGGACAAGAGTTTTGTTTGTTTTCTAAAAAATGCAAATATATGGAGAATAAAGGCAGATGGCACATAGAAGGTCAGGTTTATATCCTTTTATGTTTATAGACGCATATGTGTTTTTGTTAGTTGTTGTCATTTTTGCAAAAAAATTTCTGTCATTTTTGTCTACCCACAAAACATTTTCGACTCCATAGGGGAAAAGTTAAATTTTTGCCCAATTTGTTTGGTTGTTTTTCTGCTTCTATCATGAGTATTTCATTGATGTGACCTGACTACAGCATTCAGATTATACAAATTCAATTTGTTCATGATTTATTCATCATGATGAGGTGTTTTAGAAGCAATTAATGAAACAAAATAAATACCAGGTGAAAATAATACAAAAACATTCCCATGGACCCAGAAGGGTTAAACAAACATATTTCAACCTGGCTCCCTCTATAATTCTAAAATGTTCTATATGAAAATATGAATAATCCAAAAGATTGAATACATTTGTGTCAGCCATATAATGTTGTATAATGTACATGTTATTTATTTTTCCTATTCATCTGGATTGCATTTCAAAATGAACACGGCTTCTCTCTCGTTTCATTATTTGAACAGGAAGTTACCTGATCAACCAGGCCCAACTTTACAAAGACTGTAGGAGGGTCTGATTGATCAGGCTACAGGAGAAGTGCACTGAGCTCTGGTGCCATTACATGTGCCTCACTGCAGTCCAGCTCGTGTGTTTCTCCACCAACAGCCAGACAATTCTAACTGCTAGTACTAAACATGGCTCCCTCGTGTGCTTTGATCGGAGGTAAAGATTTTCCCAACATAAACATGCATTCTCTGCACAGCTGTGGACACTAGGGGGAACCGTTGGCCTCAGAAGTATAGCCTACACCGAGCCAAGTACAGTACATGAAATATAACTTTTTCTCTCTTCGGATTTACTGGGAAGTTCATAAAAAAAAAAAAAAAAAGTGCTGTGATAGGCCCAGGAAGGATAAAGCATGGGATAAAGTCCTGATAAAAAAAAAAAAAAAAAAAAAACAACCACATGATCTCCCCACATGGATCCCACTCACATTCCACATCGGACAACTTTTATGCGCAAAACATGCTTTCAGTTGTACATGTGTGCTTTCTTTTCCACACATTTTTAAATAATTGGTAAAATATGATGGCGAACTTATATAATTGTCAAGAACTTACCAATTTACATTATAGTCCGATGGAGGATTACATAAAAGGGGAAGCCTGTGATAGATTTTTGAGATGTAGAGGAGCTGGTTTGGAATCCTTATCCTTATGCGCGGGGCTGGAACTGTAAATGGTGCTGTGGATAGAATTGCCGAGCAAGAAGACAAAGATCAGAGGACTTTTGAAGGGTGTACTAAAAAAGGGGAGGGTGTAGAGGTTAGGGTTAATGGACGCCAATGATTTCCCATGGCAATCTCTCCAATCCATTATAAAGCACATTTTCAAAACAAGACAAAAAAGCATGCACAAAAGTGAGGTACGGAGCCCCCTGGAGGTCCTCAAAGGCACTGCAGTTGGGCCTCCAAAGGTTATTCAGCCTACATAAAACAATAACTGAGTTTGAAATCAACTTTAAATGATTTGGGTTTGTTGTAATATAGTCTAATTTGCCCTATTGTAACGTTAAGTTGTTTTTTTAATGGGAACTCGTAAGGAAAACCATTACATTTTCTATTAAATATAAGGGAATTCCCATTATTGGGGAGCCCTGGGATCTTTGGGTTAATTGGGTATGAGGGGGCCTAGACACTGTCAATTTTGGGAATGGCTGTATTATTGTATTTGTGATAACATCTCTATTGGGATGAATCAAGCGAGTGTGAACTGATTAGTAAAGTTAGGGTGACCAGACGTCCCAGTTTACCCGGGACAGTCCCAGTTTTGAGCCCTCTGTCCCATGTCCCTGTGAATTTATCTGAAACCATTCATTTGTCCCAGTTTAACACAACCTCTGTCCCATTATTATTACTATTATTACTACTATTATTATTTACTTGACATTTAGCGGAAAGAGACGAAAAATGCAGAAATAAATAAATAAAACAATGAACACAAAGAAAACACAGGGAAAATGACGAAAAAATTTGAGAAAAAAGCAATAAAAATGTGAGGAAAATTCACAAAAAATGACGAAAAAATACAAAAG
>OMNZ01095749.1:0-17550 GCA_900303255.1 Lesueurigobius sanzi
TAAGAGGTTAACACCATTTATCCACAACTGTAAACATCCTCCAGAAAAGTATGTTATAATGACCGTAAACACCATAACAATGAATCCAAACATCTTTCTTTATTCTCACTCGCCTCCGCACTTCTGAACCACAATGAAACATACTGTGGAGAAAACAAAGCCTTCGGCGGGAGGAAGCTAAATATAAATACTCCTCATTGGCACGTTTTCTTTGGCTCAATGAGTCAGAGTGCGATCGTCCAATTCCTGTGTCACGATTTTCTGGAACAAATGTGTTCCCCTGACAAACCAGGCATAGCCCATCCAACAGGGGCTTATGCTACAGCTGAGACAGTACGTGTGTAATGACAGAAACCCTTTCCATGCAGCATTAGTCAGGGCTGATGGCTGCCGTTTCCGCCTATTCATAAAACTTCATTTAGTAGCCACTTTGCATCCTATTAGTTTGCAGGAGCCTTTCATTTACCTTTCGGAAACTTGCGTCTGGACATCTCTTTTGTTTGTCAGGGTGGCTTTTAAGTTTAAGTTAAGCGTTTTTTTGTTGACACAATTTTGGACAAACGTTTAACTCTCTTTTTCTGCCCATAGTTGATTCTTAGACGCAAAAGAAAAACAACTTCAAAAGTAAAAGGCACCAGACTAATTTGAACACATTCTCTCTTAAAAAAGCAACAAAAAAACAACAACAGATAATATTCCCATTCCTTGCGTCTTCCCACTCCTTTTTGGACATGTTCATTTGTAAAGTGGTTTAAACATGTTTTTGATTTCAGTCTTTGCTCACATTGATTTGTTACAGCCTCTACGCTGCATTTGATTTGTTGTTTGATGCTACATTTTGTAATGTTTTTCATCTTGTCACCTGCCTAGATACAACAGATTATTATATATCGACACTGGTGTTCGTTAATATGCACTGTCCCTACAAGCAGAAGAGTTAAATTTGCTTGAATTCAGAATATTGACCTTATTCTGTCAATGGAACAAGTATTTTTTCACTTAGTACATGAAAAAACAACTTGTTGCTCTAAAAATAGACCCTTTGTAGCTGTTGTCATAGTAACGATAAACAAATGTCTAATTGTTGATGGAAATATTGTATAAAACCTTATTTTATCATCTCAAATGTCTTTCCTCTTGTTCTTGCTCCTTAAGCCACAACAGGACTACATTTTTTTTTACCTCCAGCTGATGTCACTGGTGATGCAAGCAGTGAAAGAGTCTATAGAGCATCGTAGTCCCGCCCACCAGCTCATCTGTACACGCACGCGCCTCGGTGCCGGAAGTAATAATCCCATTCAAAAATTGCATAGACTTTTCGAAAAAAAATGAATATCAAATGTTTAAAAGAACGATAGCAGCGAATCAGCTACGTGGAGACTTATGAGCATAAAACACACAATAATAAATGAAAATTGTATCCAAAACTTTATAAACCAAAAAGTTATAAAAATATTTCGCCCTGTGTCCGCGCTATGGCTAGCAATTAGCACGTAGCTGATTAGCCCCCATTGTGCTTTTAAACTCGTACAATTAGAATTTTTCGAAAAGTCTATGCAATTTTTGAATGGGATTATTATTTCCGGCACCGAGGTGCGTGCGTGTACAGACGAGCAGATGGGTTGGACTACGATGCTCTATAAACAATACATCTAAATTTACTTGAAATTATATGCTTCTTCTTCAGTTAAGTGCAGTGCTTAATTTGTAAATCCAGATTTTCAGGAACACTTGTGTACTGGGTGGATTTTATGGGGGAACAGCCCAAAATAATTGCATATTTAAAAGTTGTTGGAGTAAATACTTGTTCCATTGGCAGATAGTTTTACTCAGAACAAGGTCAAATATTCTGAATTCAAGGCATTTTAACTCATATGCGTATAATATAACGCATATAAAGTAAAATGAAATGAAAAAATGAAATAAAATAAAGGGCTAAATTTTGGGATCTAATGGGTTAACTAGGACATTTTTGTCCATGGACAAACTTCGTGAAAAAGTATGAAAAGTAGAAGAGCACAACTCCAACCGTCTCATTCCAGAGCTCTGTGGCTGAAGTCGAGACACGTCCAGAGAGCTGTTGTTTTACTCCCTATACACCAGGGGCTGTTCTGGCATGAATGCGTGAGCAGTCTCCCTCCCATTTTGATGGCACTTTGTAGACGGTCTAATCACCTCTGTCCAGCAGCAGCAGCAGCAGAGAGCGAGACAGCTGCCCATGTCGCCCATATCAAAAAACGGCAGTGCTACTGTATATACTGTATCTGGTGATGACATAAATGCGCTTAACCCATTACCACCAGCTCATTATTCTAAAGGTCTGTAGCATTTTAGACAGCATACAGCGATTGGTGCCAAGGCTCATGACTAGTGCACGCTCAAAGTGAAAGAACGACACTCACATTACTCATTTAGACATTGTTCCAACTTTCTGGTGTATTAAAAATTGATACACCATTTGTACATTAACCATAACATACAGTATAGTTGTGCGCTCTGACCTATTTTTTTTTTTTTCAGTTGATGTTGATAAAGAATAGTCAATAAGAAAGAGATGAGAGTTAGCACAGCAAAAAAAGAACTTTCTAAAATCAAAACAAAACTAGTTGAAAGTTGTGGTTGTTGCTTTTATATAGGGCAATGTAATGACAGTGGAATTCAAGGCACAACAACGCATATCTGGAATAAAGACGTGGAAAGTTTAACATCTGAAGAAATAAAATGGGTTTATCACTAAACACTGTATATTTGACAACATCTGTGGTCATGCGGTTACAGAAAGTGATAAAAGGAGGCATTGCTTACATTTACAGAGAAATACCAACAGTGGACTCCCGCACTAAAGCCTCCTGTTTTGTTGACCCAACCCTGACTCCATGTGGTATGTTCAGTCTATTTTTGATACAGTGGCAAAGTCAAACGAAATAACTATTCCTTGTGGTATTTTTTTTTTTAAATAACTGGAAACTGAGGTTTTTTTTTTTTTTACCTGAATATCAAGCTCATGTCCTTTCCCATGCGCTTCTGTAATCTTATCAGTGGCTAAAGCAAGCCAGCCTTACGTTAAATATAATAAGTGCGAGGCAGCTTTACTAATGGCACAGTCATAAATCTGTGATGTATGACAGCCATGAGCATTACTATTGTTCAAGGTGCATTAAGGAAGGCCAGGCCTCGCTGCCACTAAAGAGCCCGCTTTGAAAACAGTCACAGTCACACAGTATCACGCAGCGTTCTCAAATTGATACAGCTGTGCTCATAAGTTTACATACCCTTTTAATCTTTTGGTAATTTCCCTCATGGTTAGTGGTTGTGCAAAGCCATTTATTGCCAAAGAACTGAGTTTACTCTTTTGAAATCATAATGAAACAGAAACTACTCAAATGTCCCTGTTCTAACATTTAACATGACCTTCAACAACTGCCAGGAAAAGTGTTCAGGAGCAAAGAAAAACTCACTTCAGCTGAAATACAGGACTCTCCGACAAAAATGTTTGTTTCAAGATGTACAATATGTAAACTTTTGTTCGGGGACATTTGACTAGTTTCGATTTGAAAAGTGTAAATAAACAGCTTTTTTGACAATGTGTTTCCAAAACCTGCGATGTCACTTCATCAAACACCACCACCAATGTATTCATCTGCACTGCCAATTCTGATACAGTATTTTATATTGATTTTCATATAATTTATATTGATATTATTTTATATATCTTATTTTATTTACCTATTTATATATAATATAATTATATACAAAATAATACAAATTAACAAGTAGTAACAAATTAACAATTATTACTGTGAGTAATATAATATGGATATATGGTGATGATATGAGTAACAACTGTAATACTGATAGTAATATGAATTTAGTATAGAAAGTGTAAAATATACATATATATATATATATATATATATATATATATATATATATATACGTATATACAGTATATATACACACACTTGTATAAATTGTAGGATATTGTGAATGTATTTATTGAATTAATATATTGCAACTGTAGCGCTTCATGTAAACTTGTGCACATTATGTAACCAACCTTATTGTATAAAGACAAGGACTAAGCTAAGTAACTTCTTCTTCCCACTCCTTTTTGAGCCAATCTTTGTTTATTAGTACCACAGTATGCTTAAATGGAAATGTAAAAAAAAAAAAAGTGAAACGTTTCGGACAGATTCTTCCTGTATGTTTATGTTCTTTGATTTGTATTTACCCTGTATGTGGGTACAGAGCTTGCTGTATATGGCACAGAATATACAGATTTTTTTGTATGGCTCGAAATAAAGTATTCAAAACAATATGTATCCATCCATCCATTTTCTTCCGCTTATCCGTTGCCGGGTCGCGGGGGCAGCAGTCCAAGCTGCCCGGCTCACATTGCACCAGTCCCTTATGGCTCTTCCTGCAGGCGGTGGGTCCACAGGAGGACGGCCTCACGACGCTCCTGGGCGACGTAACAGTCCTTGATGGTCTCATCACAAGGGGCTTCTGAACCGCTCTTGGTCTGACCCGTCACCTAGGACCTGTTAGTCATGGGAGACCCTACAGGAGCATAATGCCCCAGACACCAGAGCTCCTAGGATCATTCAGGTGCTCAAACCCCTCCACCACGATAAGGTGATGGCTCGAGGAGGGGAACAATATGTATCATAGAGTTTATTTTGGGTGAGTGCGTCAAGGGTCCGGTGATAATGAGGACATGGAGACACAGGGCTCTTTGGAACAGGGCTTAGGCAATAGCAATAAAGAAATGGCAATAACCATACAGAAAACCCGCAGGTCTTCATATTTTGCATAGACACGAGTGCCTCGGATTTTTCTACTACTTTTTCACTCCCACTGCAAGCTTTAAGGTCATCGGCATTTATTTATTGCTTTATTTTATTTTTTATAGTGTACATAAGATATGTTAATACTGTTTATTGATAGATGCTAAGAGACATTCATTTTATTATTATTTTATTCTATTATTATGTTTTACCTATTTGAAAACTTATTTTCTTCTTTGATGGCACATTTCCTGACTTTTTGCACCCTCCCTGTGTGATCTTATCTTAAGAGCTGTTGTAACAAGTAGTTTCTCCATTGTGAGATCAATAAACTCTTATCTTATCTTATAAAATGGCTTCACGCAACCACTAACCATGAGTGAAATGGAGTTTTTTGTGTTATCATTCATATTCTATGAAATGCTAAAGTTTACATGAATGAATACTTTTATTTCGAGCCATAACAAACAAAGAACAAAGGACAGAAAAAAGGAAAAGGAAACAATATATAACAAAACAGAGCAGTATTTGTATTAATAACAAAAATTCAGCTGGAAAAGGAGAGGGAAGAAGATAAGACTACCAGGGGATGTAAACTTTTGAGCACAGCTGCGTGTCAGATGTGGGGCTCTAATACTGGGACACAGGCACAAATGGTAAAGACATGCCCACAAGTAACTACATTCAATTGTTCAGCTCGCACTCGCTGTTTAGCACCTTGTCTTGATAAATAACCCTCTCAGGCTTTTAGTGGCATCAACAGCAGCCCTTGCATATAGATAGGGCATTATGACTGTGAGTGACGACCTTGTGAGGTGTAAGTGAAGCCTCCAACACCCAAACAAATGTATGGAATTATGACTCAATTAAAATGAATGAAACAGATGTCAACCTTTTCCACATAACCCTGTTAATGAAACGGAAAACAATGTTGTTGTTTAACGCGAATACATAAGATGAAATGTAATTAATTTGATTAAAACCAACAACAACGGAGGAGTTCAAGTATCTCAGCGTCATGTTCAAAAGTGAAGGACGGATGGAGCGTGAGATTGACAGAGGGGTCGGTGCAGCGTCTGCAGTGATGCAGTCGTTGTATCGGACTGTTGTGGTGAAGAAGGAGCTGAGTCCAAAGACAAAACTCTCCATTTACTGGTCAATCTACGTTCCTACTCTCACCTTTGGTCATGAAATTTGGGTCATGACCGACAAGACAAGATCGCGGATACAAGCGGCCGAAATGAGTTTCCTCCGCAGGGTGGCTGGGTGCACCCTTAGAGATTGGGTGAGGAGCTCAGTCACCCGGGAAGAGCTCGGAACAGAGCCGCTACTCCTCCACGTTGAAAGGAGCCAGCTGAGGTAGCCTGGTCTTACCCTCGTACTCATTTTGTACAGAGGGTCTGGATCTTCCCAATTGAGCTCCGGTTTCAGGTGGGAGGGGTCAAGTCCTTTTAAAGTTTGAAACGATTGGATCTGATTTTACCCAATCGCTAGCCTGGCCTTAGCCATCTGTATCATCATTTCCTGCATATGCCTGACGTCACCTACAACAGCCGCCTCCCCCGCTCGCTGAATGGTCCGAAGAAATTCAACCAATGTATCGCTGCCACTGAAATCCGACCCAGACTGTAACATGTAGAGACATGGTAATTGACCAGAGTTTACAGATGGCTAAGGCCAGGCTACAGCTGAGGTGGCTCGGGCATCTGTTTTGGATGCCTCCTGGTCGCCTCCCTCGAGAGATGTTCCAGGAACCCCTTGGGATCCCCCAGGAAGAGCTGGAGGAGGTGTGCTGGATCGGGAAGTCTGGGCATCTCTGCTCAGACTGTTGCCTCTGCGACCCGGCCCCGGATAAAGAGGAAGAAAATGGAAGGATGGAAAACCAACAACAGTGTTTTACATTTGTCTAAAACGTTTACATAATATTGTCAATTAAATCCAACTTCATCAAGCAGGAGAAAGTATTTTTACATACTAGCCTACTTACTTTTACATGAGTAAATTTCCAACAATATTACTTCACTTTATGATCTAAATTTATGTCACTACAAAACACGTCAAATTAAAATCATGTTGTAATACATGAATGTTGTTGTAATGTATTTATTAACATTGTTAAGTGGAAATGTGTTAAAAACACTGACAACTATTTTCATTACGTTTCAGTCTTACTCTTTTGCCAAACATGTCATTTGATTTTAGTAGAGATGACAATTCATTTTGGTTTAGTCTAGTTTTAGTCACCAAAAATCTAGTTGATGAAAATCTAGAGATTTTAGTTTTAGTTTCATGTTTTTTAATTTTAATTTTAGTCATCAAACATATTACTTTGACTAAAATTATGACAAATATTTTAATTGATGAAATACAGTATGCTATTTGATTACTTGAGCTCTAAGTTTAGGCTATTGAGAAATTGGGAGGTCAATCTTAAAAGTTCTGTGCTTTAAACGTTCAGGAAGAGGGAAACAAATATATAAATATGCATTTATAGGCCATATCTGATTATCTCTGTTGAAAATCCAATTAGATCAACTTTTGTTTCATGCCCAGTTTAATAATAAGGCAAAAAACAAATTGAAATAGCGACCATTTGGCTACATCTTCCAAAGAGTGAATCTAAATGGACAAATTATTAAGGTAAAATTACGCAAAAGGTCTATACTCTGTAACATTGCATTTAAGACAGAAAACAAAATGAGAAAACATTTTGATCAGATCCAGTTTAGTAGCCTACAGAGAGAATCCGTCCTGTTACATCTACCTCTTATTTGTGGGAGGACAAAACCAAGTGCGCTGTGGTTTGTTCATGCGCGGGGCGCGTCGGTCCGGGGTTGGTCTTTGCGCACAGACCAGTCTTTAAAAGACGGTTTCCTGCGCAGTGACACAACAGAAGCAGGCAGCTCTGTGCGTGACTGATGGACTGGTTAGTCGTGGTGTGTGACCCACTCAGATCCTCTTGGTGTTAATTAAAGTGAGACCACAGCCTTCGTGCGCAACGGTTACGCACAACTTTGCGCGCCACGATGCTTTACTCCCTGGACATCTTCTCCAACATCTCGGGCACCAACAGCACGGAGGAAATGGAAACCCCTGGGAACGACGGGAATATGAGCAGCAGCAACAGTAAGAGAAACATCAGTGACCCGTTTGGACGAAACGAGGAGGTGGCAAAAATTGAGATAACGGTTCTGAGTTTGGCGTTCATTGCTGCTGTGGTCGGAAATACAAGCGTACTGCTGGCCATGAGTCGTAGCAAGCGCAAACTGTCCCGCATGCACCTGTTCATGCGCCACTTAAGCCTCGCAGACCTGGTGGTGGCTTTCTTCCAGGTCCTGCCACAACTCTGTTGGGAAATCACCTTTCGCTTTTATGGACCCGACTTTCTGTGTCGCATTGTAAAACATCTCCAGGTAATGGGCATGTTTGCAAGCACGTACATGATGGTTATGATGACCGTGGACCGCTACATTGCCATTTGTCACCCGCTGCAGACCGTGCATCAGCCCACTCAGCGCGCCTATACCATGATCGGGGTGACGTGGGTGTGCAGCCTGGTGCTGAGCTCCCCGCAGTACTTTATCTTCTCTCTGAGCGAGGTGCGCCCCGGGTCAGCCGTATATGACTGCTGGGCACACTTCATTGAGCCGTGGGGAGGTCGTGCATACATCACCTGGATCACCGCCGGCATCTTTGTCGTGCCCATAGCCGTGCTTGTCTTATGCTATGGTTTAATCTGTTTAACGATCTGGAAAAACCTCAAACACAAGACTGCTAGGAAAAGTGTGGGAGCCGTGGTGGAAGCTACGAAAAACGGAATCCTGGGAAGGAACTCTGTGAGCAGCGTCAGCACCATATCTCGTGCCAAATTACGCACAGTCAAGATGACCTCCGTGATTGTAGTGGCCTATGTGGTGTGCTGGGCACCCTTCTTCACTGTTCAGATGTGGTCCGTATGGGACAAGAACTTCTCCTGGGCAGGTCAGTATGGGCTATAATTGAGTTTGTTTAATAAACTCTCAGTAATCCAGGCGTATCCCCTTTCAGAACACATCTCATTAGGCCTCCGGATATCTACTCAATTTTACTCTATTAAAATTAAAATTTATCTGCCAATATTTTGTGTTTGAAGCTCATTGCCTAAAGGGACAGGTGTTAGACAAGGCATTGACAAGGCAAGTGTTGAGAGGATGTGCCTTTTAAGCCTGGCTCAGGGTTTTCATAATTACTAAAATTGATGTGCTTAACGGTGTGAATTTACAGTTAAATTTAGTCCTCTCTCCTTTTAGCACGATAGTTCAGACATAATCTAAAATATGTAATTGAAATTGGGGTAAGAATAAATTGAGTTCCCAGTGCTGTTCTTGATTAAAAAGCTCCATTAAGCCAAAGCTATCTGGTTGCCTTGCTTAACCAAACATGTAAAATTATACATAACACCATTTATACAATATTGTCTTTCTGTGGTAAAGATGTGCCTAACATGCTTGTGTACTGTTCCTTTCCAGACTCTGAGAACACAGCCGTGACATTATCTGCTCTTCTGGCCAGTCTCAACAGCTGCTGTAACCCATGGATCTACATGATCTTCAGCGGAAACCTGTTGTCCGACTTTGCCAGGAGCCTGCCCTGCTGCAGTAAACTCTCCTCCAAATTCAGCCATTTGGACTCCGACAGCAGCTTCCGTCGAACCACATTGCTGTCCCGCCTTCAAACCCCACGTCTGTCTGAGCCTTTCAAAGACACCGACATCACTCCCAGAACCAATATTCCAGCTCCTTCTGCCTCATCATAACATGCAGTTTGTCAAGGTGCCGGGAGGCAGTAGGGTGACCACCTCATATCGGAGTGAAAGTGGGACAAGTCGTGGACAGGCATGAGAAATTAAAACTTAGGTTACATGAAGATCAGCATGGAAGTGTTTCCTTTGCTATTTTGACCCAAAATTGCACAGATAGAATAAGGTCACACCAAAATGTAATCAGGAAAATTTTAATGCTCCAAAAGAACATCTTGAATGCGTCAAATGAAACCAATCTTTTATAATTTCTGAAACCAAATTGGAAACAGATGAGGCAGAGGAATGAAATCAAATTTGGATATTTGACAAATTGGGCAAAAAAAAATGTGTAAAACGGACAAAACATACAAATTTAGATTAATGCCATACTTGAAACTAGGGTTAGGGTTAAATGGCTGCTGTGCAACCAAAAGAGGGACAGGTGGTACATAGCAGGCAGGCTGCTGTTTTCTTAGACTTTTTTCCAATAGCAAATTATGCTAATTTAAATGAAAGTGATAATCTAAGTCTAAAATAATAATACATTTAATAGAATGCATATACTTGTCCATCTGGGCCTGCAATCAAAGGATTACTGTGTACTTTAAGAAAGTATATTATAAAAGTAATATTTTTGGCACATTTAAAAAGTATCAACATTAGGATATTGCAGATTTAGCTCTAGGCATAAATATAAATAAACAAAAAAACAACAATAAATTTCACTTCATAATGTCTGCAGTAGGTGGATAAAAAGCACAATCAAACGTGTTGAAAAGGATGATTATGTCAAAAGTAAGTAGGACTGGGCTACATTTGGTCTTGTCTCAAAACATTTCTGCAGAAGGACAACATTAACTTACAGTAGATGGACTATGTTTTAGTTTGTTTGTTTGTTTGTTTGTTTTAGTGCCAAATTAGGAGAGGATAAATGTTAATATGAACCTTAATGTAACCTGTACAGTATCCAACGTGGCATAAAGTGGTTTAAACTGGTGGAATAAACTGTTTTCTGTGAGACCCTGTAGGTAAATAGGGGAAAGAAATATTGAGTGATATCAATCACAGTTTATTACTGACATAAACATGAGAGTAGTTCACGTTTTCGGTCATTTTATGCAGTGAAATCTAGAGCCAGGTTTTATTTTGTTGATATGTTAGTTACAAAGAGGGTGTTTGGTTTAGTAACAACACCAAAATCTGTGTTTTTTGCCGTTCAAAACTGAATAAATCAGGTTAGGAATTAAATATTGAAAAATCCCTCTGAAAATAACTGAGTACAGTACTGGAAAGTTTACAGGATGTAGGTGCTACTAAAGTGTTGTTGCAAGAGAACAAACAAAACAAAAATGCCTTTTAGGAAAATGTAGCCTGGCTTCCTCCATGTATTACATACCTGGGAAGACAGTCTGAGAGTCCGTGGTATGAATTGCTCAAAATCCCCGGACAAATCAGGATGGACCAATCACAGCAACGTAACTTTTCAGCTCCAAAATTTCCCATAATGTTTTCAAGATGGCGGCCGCAACAGAGCAAAGGTTCACCACTGGCTTATCTTCTGTTTCAAATGAGCTGGAATTGGTCTTAAAACAACAAAAACGGGTTGCGCTGAAGGCTTTTCTGTTTAAAAAAGATATCTTCACTGCCTGGCCACTGGCTAACTTTGTTCCTAGAATGTGAAAGGGCTTTTTCCATTAATTTTACAATTTTTAACGTTTGGATTAGGTTTTGGTTCACGGTGCATTTGGATTAGTTTAAGATAGCGTTGTCCTCAAATGTGGCCTTCCCTGGGGAAAAAATGTACAGGTAAAGTAGTACTAGATCATTTATTGTCCTTGTGAGGAAATTTGTTTGCAGTGAGTAAAAGACATGAAGAAAACATCCACAAAACCAACATACTGTAGTACTCACAAGTCCAGACTTGAATATTCATGAATATATATAAACAAGATTTTAAAAAAGGTCTGAAAAAGGGAGACCAAACTATTTAAACCATCCTATCTCCCCAACACCAGCTGGTTAGATAGTCACATCATTTAAGTTAATTTAATTAAATGACTGCTGGGTTTTTGGTGAAGCCTGGCCATGTCGCTGGCCGCTGTGCATTGTTTCTCTGATTGGTTTCCTCTGGGCTTGTTAATCCCGCCTCGAGTCTCGATTTGCACTGCTGCCCCAACCGCGGACTCCCAGACTGTCTTCCCATGTTTGTAATACATGGAGGAAGCCAGGCTAGAGAAAATGGTCAATTAAGTTTCAAATTCCTGTGTAATTCTATGGAGAATGTTGAATCAGTGCAATAATAAAACACCTTATTGTAAATATTTGACAATGTATTTCATTCCAGGTGAAAGTTTATATGTGAAGAAGTTAAATTGGGCCAAAGTCTAAAAAACATTGATGTTTGCCTGTAGTGTCTCATTATTTTATTATTGCTAAAACGGTCTTATCTTGTATCTTGTTGTATCCTTGTTTGTGAGAAATGTAAAAAAAAAAGAAAAAAAAGGATGAAAAAAATGTCTGAATATGTAAACAAAGCACATAGTATAATTATTTGCTAAAGAAATGGGCAGCTGACAGTCTAGTAGTGGTTAAGGCTACTGCACATAACACTGTTGTTTCTTCAGCGTCGTGGGTTTGATTTCTTGTCTGACAATTTGCGGAATGTCTCTCCTCACTCTTCATCCCCTTCGACCCCATGCTATTCTGTCAAACATGTAAAAATGTATAAATTTGTTCACTTCAAATTGCAAATGAATGGTGAAAACCGATACTCATTCATTGGCATATTTGATAATTGTGTATTTGTGGTTCAGTTTTTAATGTGGTGCACTTTTATGTCTTCAATATTTATTATCACTGTAAAGCTATTGTGAGATTAAACTGTCATTATTAAATACTGTGTCCTGTGTGTTGTAGTGAAATGTATAACAAACAACTCAGCAAATAGGACCCATCGTTTCCACCCATTTCCAGGAAAAGTAGTGGGTGCATGTCACTGATTGCAGCGGGGCCCAAAGTGGGGACCTCCAAGGGTAGTTTCATGATCTGCGTTGATTCATACTGAATATAGACTGTCAATAGTTACAAAGACAACAAAACAGCACGGTAATTAAAGGATATTTCATCGTAGATCTGTTTGTATTTGGTCTTTCTACATGCTATTGCGTCTTCCATTGTGGCTCCCCATGGAAGCGTCCCTGGACTGGTACGTCTAGTTGTCCAGGAGTTGCACTCATCAAAGGAAACAACTCTGAATGACTAGTCCGAGTTTTAGCCTTGGTTTAAACCTATAAAGACGTCTACTCGGGAGGGGCCTTTCTGTGTGGAGTTTGGTTGTGTATAATAGCCAACAATTAAAATGTGCGAGTGGGACAACGGACGGAATTTAGCCCATGGTTACAATCTGGAGTGGCGTGTTTACATGCATAAGTCCTGTGTATTCATTAACATGCGCTGTCCCAATCAAATAAACAAGAGCCACTGGACAGACATTGGGCATGGCCAGCACAACAACAGAAGGAAACTACTGATGCACTGAGCACAGGATGGCCAAGAAAAATGACAGTTGATGGTAGTAAAATTGTGAGAGCTGCAAGAAAACACCACAAACAGCACCAACAACCTCCACAGTGCCGTGCAGAGTGAAACCATCTTTTGACCCGAAGTGGGATGCCACACTTCAATACAATACAATACCATCACCACAACAATCAGTAAGACACTATCACTACTCACTCCAGGAAAATAAAGGTCAACTGATTGACCACAGTATTTGTATGTCATTGTGATAAATGCTAATGGGCAAAAAGATGGTCCCAGAGAGAGCACATGCCATGGCTATACTGTACATAGACAAACAGCACATTGCTATCCGTTTGTGTAGGTTCTCAGTCGTACAGGAGTTGTCCATCATAGGCAGAAATTCTTCACTCTTCATCTGTACTCTGTAGTCGAAGTGTAGGACGTTTCGATCTTACTCCAAAGATCGTCATCAGCTACTGATGCTACCACATTGCTATGTTTACAAGGCCAAGACGCAGCTAGTGACAGCAGCAAGGACAGAGCAGGAGGCTACCACACAGTCCAAAAATCTATTTCCACTCCTGAGACTAAATGAACACACCAAACAGTAACAGACAATGTTTCTCTGTAATTTATACTGTATGTAGTGTCAACAGATCCTCAGTCAGAGTCCGTGTTTAGGCTGCTAAAGCTGTTAGCATGTAGCGCTAAGGCTAGTTCATTTAGCCTCTACACAGTAAACACTGTGAAAAAATTACAGTAATACCTCTGTTCTTGCCTCTATCACATGTTGTACCAGGCTAGATGTTTAGACTGTGGTTCAGGGTGACCTCATGGAGAGGTTTGTGCTTGTAGCTGGTGAGTAGTAGCTGTAGCTAATGTTTTTCATTTATTTAATTTATTCATTTCAGGCAAAAAAAAAAAAAAAAGTGGGCCGATGGTCACAAAATAATATCCAATCCAAAGGTTTTGGTTTTCTTTGAGCATCAGCTCTGTTCATCTGTCTGAGGTGTAATTTTCAGATGTAACATCTTGGGTTCAGTCAGAGCAGACCATAGCTATAAAACGCATAAGCTGATACACTGCTATACTAGCCAGTGGGCTAGAAAATGGCAGACCTGACCACTGAGGTCATGTGACTGAAACGCATGCAAACATCGGAAGGCCAGACTGGAATTTGCAAAGTAGTTCAGAGATGAGGCGCAAAAGTTCTGTAACTCAATCTTATGGACTGATGAGACTGAGATTAATGGCTGCCAAAGTGAAGGCCAAGTGTGGAGAAAGAACAGAGCTGCTAATCAGCCAAATTACGGTCTGGCCTTCTGATTCTTACTGCCGATGGGAGATTATTAATTTATGACACCACTCAATCCATTTGGGAGCATATCACTAGCCAAAAAAATGATTTAATTTCTATCATGGACATGGTAAATTAAATTCCGCTGCTGCCAGTCAAGGGCACTACAAGCAACACAAGATGCTTATCAGAGCAGAAAGTGACTTTTCCATCTCCATGGGAATTCATGAAAATGATAGAAAATTGTGAGGTGCCCACAACACATTATCGTTGTTGTTGTCAATACCAAACAAATGCATTTCGACATGAGATGGGGCCTCCAGCATAAAAAGGATTGGTAACAGCATGGTTACTCCAGAAAAATGTGTCATTGACATACCAGCTGTAAAGAAAATGTGACGGTAAATGCAATGGCTTCTCTAATGTGTGCCCTCATTGCAGCGGTGACAATCAATGACACGGTGGATCAGACCATGGAAAACAATGCTCTGTTGAAGAATGTGAATGCCATGGATCTAAAAGAAAAACAGAGTGTGACTTTGCTGTACAGTTGATGTAAACAACACCAGCAAACAACAACTTTGAACGACTTTGTGGAAAATGTTCAAAGATATGTGGAGGCTGCATGTCCTCTTGTGGAAAATAGAGGTCAGTAAAGCTTTTATTATTGTAATCACAGCAGCAGAGAGCACAGTGTGCGAGCCCTGAAAAATCCCCACTGAAACTGTGAAACACAATCAAGCAATGGCAGCGCAAACAAGGGGTCATTATGCAACACATTTCATCTCAAACCAGTCGATTGCTTGCTCTGGTAGGTAGAGCGGCAGTACTGAACATTGGGCAGCCAATCATAGATTCATTCATGCCTGTTTTGAGCTGCCTTGATTGGTTTCAGAAGTACCACTGCTCTGTGCTTCTAACCTGTCATTTAAAAAGTCTCTCATGTCCAGAATTAAACTTCTCAAAAACAGAAAAACAAAAAAAAACAAGAGGGTTTTGCTCAAGAAATGTTTCTATTTTTTTTGTATTTCTCAGAGAACAAAAACAAATAGAATACAATAAAGTAAATAATGCAAGCATATTATATTTAAATCCATTCATTTAATTTACAATGAGATATAATCATATCATAAAACAAAGCTACAGGTCAAATGTCTTTAGGAATTTCTGTAATATAATTGTATTTTTTAACCATGTACTTTTTTAGGTAAAATAAATCTAATCTCTGGGGGATATAGGGGTATTCTATATAGTCTGCTCAGAACAGGACATGCATATCAAAAAAAAGTCCATCTGAGAGTTGCTCTGAATCTAAGAAAGCTCATCTCATTCATCTTCTTCGGCTTATCCGTTGCTGTGTCCCGGGGGCAGCAGTCAAGCAGATCACATTGCACCAGTCCCTTATGGCTCCTCCTGCAGGTGGTGGTGGGTCTACGGGACGACGGCCCCATGCCACTCCTTCACTTGCAGGGACTAAATATAGTTTATTCATAATGATATGATATATGTACAATCGCCAATCAAGCTCTTCTTACCAAATGGCATCTGGATGACATGCCTAACAGTCATAATGAAGCAAAGATGGACTTTAGGACATGTTCTAAGGAAGGATCCTGACTATCACCAAAACTGCCTCTTCTGGACTCCTGAAGGCAAAAGGAAGAGAGGACGCCACAAAACCACCAGAGGCGGACAGTGGAGGCTGAGATGAAGGACATAAGCCTCACCTGGGGCCATCTGCAGAACCAGGCTAAGGACAGGAGCAGATGGCAAGACCCTATATGGTGTACCGGGCAGTAAGTAAGTACTGCTCCTCACTTCATCCCTACTTGATTGTGTATGCATGTATGTATACATGAGTTTCCAGTGATGTCACCCATAGTTGTGGCCGTTTTTGTTGTCCGAAGTGGAATTATGACACAAAACAATAATTAGTAATACAGTATCACTACTGACTCAGGATGAAAATAAAGGTCAATTGTATGCTTATTAATTTTCTCCATTGTGAGATCAATGAAGTATTATTCTTATCTTAACAAAGAGAGTACATAAACAAACAGCGCATTGCTATGGTTACAAGGCAAAGAACAGTGGCAGCAGCCAGGATGCACAGAGCAGGAGGCTCCCACACAGGACAAAGATCATTTCCACTCCTGAGAATAAATGAACATATGGAAGAGGTAACAGATCACCTTCACTGTGATTTTTACAGTTTGTAGTCTGTGTTTAGGCTGCTAAAAACGTTAGCATGTACCACTAACAGCTAGCTATTTGTAGAGCACAATTCATACACAAGGCAATTCAAAGTGCTTCACAGTTTCATAAAATTACAAGAAAGCAGATAAAATCAATCAATAAAACAAATATAATCATTAACTTATTATATTAAAAGTGAAGAGTGCAGATAAAATACTTTCAGTTGATATATGCAGAGTTAAAAAGAACTGTTTTCAGCCTGGATTTAAACATGATGAGGATAAAATCCAAAGGTTTTGGTTTTCTTTAAGTATCAGCTCTGTTCTGTCTGAGGTGTAATTTTCAGATGTAGCATCTTGGCTTCAGTCAGTGCAGACCATAGATAGACATAGAGACACTTAGGCTGATACACTCTTGCACTAGCCAGTGGGCAACAAAATGGCCGCCCTGACCACTGAGGTCATGTGACTGAAACCCATGTATAGACCTTTCTCAGTCATGTGACTTGGAATGGAATGCCGGCCTGTTGGTTGGCATTCCGCTGATTTGCTCCACCCGCTGCATGTTATTAGCTGTTCTTTACAATGGTGTTACTGGTCTTGATGCTCTCCAAGACGGTTCAGCACTTGAGTGGTCAGGTCAGACAACGATATCTGAACAAATGCTCGTTTGTCGGAGCTCAGGACCCGTCATGTGACTTTTGCTGCCCACAAGACTCTGATTGGTCAGAGCATAGAGATATAGCATGTTTTGATTTGAATTGCTTGCAGCAACCCATTGTTGCAACATAAGTTCCGCTGCCGATGATGTCAGCTGAGAAAGGTCTATAGACCTTTCTCAGTCATGTGACTTGGAATGGAACGCCAGCCTGTTGGTTGGCATTCCGCTGATTTGCTCCACCTGCTGCATGTTATTAGCTGTTCTTTACAATGGCGTTACCGGTCTTGATGCTCTCCAAGACGGTTCAG